>JAYMTC010000953.1:0-10196 GCA_036897605.1 Melianthus villosus
ACCTCATAAATACATAATAACTCCTAATATATATCACCATAATTACTTCCATCATAATCTTGGAAAGTCAATATCTTTAACAGTATCAGAGCTCAGGTTACAACAACTCTTCGCTCAAAAGCACGCAGATAACTTAGTTGGTGGAGACCGTACACTAACTTGGGGTTCACATAAATGAGTCAACCTAAAAGAGTTCAATGCTCACGGAAGAAGTGTTCATGTTGTCGTTTGTGCAACCTCGAACTCCATGCGTGAGTGAGATATTGTTGGATTTTTCCACATCGATCATGAAAAATGCGGGTGCTTGGTAAGAGAAAACTTAATCTCATGAGATAGCTTTTGGAGTGAGAAAGACGTAATAGCATCCAACACTGACAAGTCGAGATGTCGCAAAAGGGTTGTAGTTGATGGGCTAGTGTCACTTCTACTTTAAGATAAGAAGACCCTCGAGAGGGTGAAGCCCGCGGATGCCAAAGGCTGAAGACTTAATGATGCCACATGAACATGGTTGGCAGACACGTCACGTCTAGAGGTGCTATAAAGGTGGTAAGCTTGCGAACTTCGTCATGAGTGACGTATTGTGGACGGACAGTGCATAGAGCGGGACTAGTAATGAGAGATACTAGTGATGATCGTGGGAGAAGGAACTCCGAAGGGTGTTAGTTATGTGTGGTGTAATAGTGAGTTTCAATTCATCTGTCCAGGGCGACATGAGTTTTTAGAAGAGTCTGAGTAAAGCTCGATTATACCATGAGGGACAAAGTTAGGAGCTGATCGTGGAAGTGATCATGGCTCATTTGTATCCGAGTTAATTGAGGGCGGTCTTGTTTACTCGAAAGGAGTACGACCGAGTTAACATTCAACTATCGTGGGAAGGACATGAGACAGATTTCCATGCCAGATCTAGTGGAATGTCTGGCTGGTAACAAAGTGATTTTACAAAGCAGTAGATCATAATACTTTTTTCACCAGTAGTTAGAATGAGTGTCAGGAGAGCCCATTCATATAAGTCAAGTAGGCCTATCTGAGTCCGTATAGGAGGCGCACTTTGATATAAATATTTGCGTATTGGTTTGAGCTTTGTTTGCAGCTTGTGCTGAGTCCAAAGTCAGCCAACGCGTGTATTGAGATTGGCCGATTCGGTGATTTATGGAGGATGTGCTTGTTTCAGTTAGAGTTTGGACTTGTGTCAGAGAGTATGTTTTCGACAGACAGTCGAGTTTGAGAATGTTAAACCCGAGACAGGAGTTGAAGCAGCAGTTGGTAGGGATGTACCTTTACTATTTTTGCCATGAGGACAAGTTGGTAAGGGCATCGACAAAATGGAATGGGGTAGGATGTCCCGGTCCAAGTCTTGCGGTATGGTATTGAACGTGACTTTGACCTTACATCGAGCAAGGGAGCTCGACGGAACCCTTAAGGAGAGTTGATACACACGATGCATTGGCCGAGTGTGGTGCGACGGAGTGCGAGAGATGGAGCCATCATGAGGACAGGGGCTAATAACATTCTTGTAATTCCAAGATCATGGCAAAGTCGTAATTAGGAGAAGCTTTGGTCTCGGTGATTTCGGGGTCGACCAGAAGGGCTTTTGCTCGAATGCTTTAGAGGTGTTCTGAAAAACTTAGAGAAATATCACAAGATTCGAGGTGGCACTGAAATAAAGACGTTTACAAACAAATCAATGTCTATTACCGAAAAATAAGTATTCTTTCAAATTGCTCTTTAGGGGAAGGAATGGTGAGGACTTTCCACCACCGCGGTACATCGGTGGACGAAATGCACTAAATAAGCTTACATAGAGCCACGCGGGTTCAACGGGCAAACACTCGACATCCCATGAGGGGCGAGAGGGTGTTCGTGGCATCGGGAGTGTCATGGCTGGGACCGGACGCCATGCCCACATTGTGTGTCGGAGAGTCCATAATGGTTACTTGTGGGCTCTGTTGTCCATGACAGAATGCGTCAGTGCACACATGTGATTACTTGGGACTCTAGTCCTCAGTGAATAGTTCCAAGCTAATATGCACGAGTGGGGCGATCACATGCTTGAGCATGCGCTCGGTATTAAGTGGTACCGTCGAGGCACATCAAATGAGCATAATGAGACATTGAGATACGAACATGTGGTACATACTCACGAGCTAGAGTGAAGAGATTGACACATGATGTGCAAGAGAAAGGCACACATTGTGTTAGGGAGATACGCACACTTAAGGCATCAAGCTTATAGAGATCAGATGGGCACATGAGGTGCACGAGAAAGGCTCACGATGTGCTAGGAGCTAAGCACACGTGAAGTACCGAGCCAACAGAGATGAGATGAGCACAAGAGGTACATGTATTAAGCACACGATGTACCGGGGAGCTAGGCACAAGTGATGATCTTAAGGGGTGGCCCATGCGGAGTCATCATACGAGCAAAGATCCAAAAAATTTATCACTTGGACATGGGGTGATAGCGTTTCGCTACTTTAAGAGTTTTTCGGACAATGGTGCACATCATCTAAGGCTTTTATGGGGAAGCCTAATGATACGTACGAGAGGATCACCATAGTAGTAATGGCTTTTTCTCCCGGCGCGGTTTGGGGAATTTTGGGAAAAATCATTTTGGGCTTTGTTGGAAAACATCTGATGGGACTTTGAATTGTGAGACATTGAGAGTCGGCCGTATGATGGAGTGTATTGGGACAATATGGCTCTGTATCATTGAGCGTAAAAAAGTTTTGAATCTTGGCTGCCTTGAAGACAAAATGAGGGGGACATGTTGATGACCAAGTAACATGAGAGCTATGATTGTGGAGGTTCAACAACCATGTTCAGAGTAAGATGTAGCAAGTGTGTCACACACCAAGCCAAGACCGAATTATCAAGAGAGAGTAGGCATGAGTGTCTTACGTGTAAATACCTTTAGAGGAAGGTGAATTGCTCGAAGATTGTTTTCGTGCACGAGCTAACCTTGAGAGAGTCGCGCCGAAAAATGAAGATTAGGTTTGAAGGACCATGAGTTGAAGTTGATCACGGGGCTAGCGTCCGTTTTGGTGCTGAACGTCCGGGTATTCGTTGCCCGCTAAGTAGGGCCACGACACTGTGCACGCTATTGCTATTACTTTTGCGTTGAGTAAGGCAGTGCTAATATACAAATACCTATTTGACCTCATTTTCTACCAGCTTAACATTTTAAATCAATCTGTAACTCAACATAATATCAAGTGATGAACTACTATCTTCGAACCTTTCTTGCTAATATTAAATTCCAAATATTCCATGCACACTACTATCTGACACGTTGGGAGTGTTAAGATACTTATTTAAGCACATCAATTACCATCTTTTAGGTTAATTGAAAACTTGAGTAATTTTATCATTTAACACTTCATACTATGCTCCACTCCTCAAACTCACAAGCTTTCTAGACTATTGGACAATAAAGATAAAGTTGCCTAATTTTGCATCATGGCACTTTCAGTTTTTTGTTTCATTGTATATTTAGCGAGTTCCGCATATTAAGGATATAGAAACTCTAACTGATCTTGTAAAGATAGATATTTTTTAATAATGAATATAATACAGACTAACCGACAACAGATGCACGGCCCCTTTGTTCTGCTTCTCGACCGTCCCTAATATTTCTTCCAGAAATTGATGAAGTATTGTGTCTGGCATTTTTTCCGGTCTGAGAAGCTAACGCATTATCCCCCCCTTCACGTTTCTTCCTGGCTTGCTCAGCCATGAGTTGCCATTTCGAGAGCATGTCATCTCCTCCAACAGCAGCTCGGGCAGCAACATTTGCAGCTGTCGCCCTCGTTTTGTCATCCTCCTCTTTATTCACCTATAATGTCATAAAAAATATTTCTTCCTATTTGGCTTACCGGTGAACATATACTTGATGCTTATGTAACTTTGGCAGAATAATTTTTTAATGTCGCTAAATGGCAAGTCAGTAATGGTATCGAAATTAATTTCTAATACCTTAAGCAACTTTAAAGGACTTTCCTCTTTATCCTTGTCACCATCAACTCCATTGTTATCCTCCAGCTGCATTCATATACATTAAATCTATATATATATCCCTAAAAGATGCATCCTGAGGTATGCATTCAGAGAACGATAATTTAAGAGCTGATTCACTCAAAACCCTCACTATGTGCAGGAAGCACTCACTTCGTTTTGTTTTAGGAGCTTCTCCACTTCAAACTGCTTCTTTTCCCATTCTTTCTTCGCTTTTCGGTTCATTATCATAATTTGTTCCCTAACATCTGAGGTGATTAGGATTTGATGTCTCGGCTTCACATCAACTCGCTGCATAGATCGTTTATTAGCAAGACAAATAAAGAACACTCAAAGAAAGAAGTTAAAGAAAAACAAACTACCTTTTTCGACAGTCTGATTAGGTTATGTATCAGTCCACGCATTCTTTCTTCCACACACTGAAGGTCCACTTGATGTTAGAAAGCATTTGTGTCACAAAGAAACAGCCATGTGGTTATTACCACAAAGGATCGAACATCTTTTCTTTCCGTTCTATTTTTGGAAATGGTCCCATTTTCAGGTTTATAAAATGAGATGGCCTAAAATTTCTCATGCTGCTATCTTTTGTGAAATCTCAGATCGTTGAGAAAATTGTTTCATGGAACTTATCAGGGAGTTTCAAAATTTAACATGGCTGACCATGTTTGGTGAAATTTTGAGATTTAAAGAAATTATAATATTTCTTAAAAACCTGAAAGGTCAATTTTTGAAACAGTATATTACGGTATAACTTTTATGTCAAGACTAGCAGTGTGCATGTGCCTTGTGCAAGGGCATTTAAACGAAATTATGCTGCTTGCATTAATTTTTCTATACTAATCATACCCAACTTATAAATAGTTTATTTAGAAATGAATTCAATACAATTTAAACAGCTCAAATATATAATATAAAATACAACTTCTATGAAACAGTATATAAGGTATAACTTTTATGTCAAGATTGATTGATGTTCTCTTACTAGGAAGAACTACTCAATGTTGTGCAAATAATTCTTAGTTGACATTAATTTTGTTCATGTAACTCAATATCCAAATATAGGGTAAAAAGATACTCGAGTCTTCCATGTAATTTAATTGCATTTAGTTGTTAAGGAAGTGTTTGATTCTGATCCTGATAGTTTTTTCATATTGATACTAAATTAATTTCCTTGATTAAGAATCTCACCAGTGACAAGCATCGCTCTACATCATTGCTTATGCTCTTCAAACCGCACTTGGCCACTGGCACACGTAGAGCAAAGCAAACATCAATATCCATGTGACTAAAACCACTATTTGAATGCAGTACAAACATAAGTATCACAAAAGGAACAAGATCAGTTAACTGATATCGGCCAATTTTTTCTGCATGGGAATTTTCTGCAAAATAAGCCTTTCTTCTTCTTCTTGCACAGCCCTTCGAGATGCTTCTGAAACCCGACTGTCCTCCTTGGGCCCAGAAAATAGTTGCTCTTCCTCTTCCTATTCACAGTGAAGTTCAAAAGGATTTGGACCTCTTACTTTAAAAAGGGTGCATCGTATAACATCAGTAACATCATTGAGTTGATATAGCTGCAAATTCTGTACCGTGATATTAACTCCACTAACAGCAGTGACATCATTAAGTTCTTCTATGCTCTGATCTGAAGAGTCTCCAGAAACTTTTTGCTTCTTACTGTATAATGTAAATCCCATGAAAGTGTTATAATGTACTTAGGTAAATATTATAGAACTCTCGTAACTAATTTGCTTATCCCAAATGATGACGATGGAAATGTAAATCTAAATTGATCGTTCTGAAATCTGAATTTTTAGAGCTGAAAGTATTAATCTGCTGAATTTAAATTGTTATAAACTGTTTGATAACTAAATTTATGTTATATCTAAATATTATCAATTTCAATATTTGAATATTCTAAATATTAATACTTTATATATTAGCTAAAGTTTATCATTTTTAATTTTAATAATTGTGAAATAAATCTATTTTAATGGATAAATCCAAAAAAAATATCAGTTTATTCAATTTTAAGACTTAAGGCATATTATTTTGACTTCAAATATTGTCTTATTTATAAGACATTCCGAATGAATTCAGTGATAGACATTAACATCAACAAACAAGAGAAAATTTTAAAATGTCTTAAATACTTCAAATTAAACTCTTAGTCAAGTTAACAAACAAGCTCAAAAGTCTTCATCTCTCCCAAAGAGGAAAAAAATGCTTGATTCTAATGTAAAAGATACTGGCTGGGTTGATAACACATTTAGTCCTTTAAACAGAAATTCAGAGAATGTGATTTTCACCTTGATGGAAGAGGTGAAGAACCAAGTGCTTCAAGTGGTTTCTTCTGGCCGATAGTAGATTTATTTTGAGGTGTCCTTGCACTAATTCCAGCTGGAGAAGTTACAGGCAGAATCCGAGAGCCTAACTGATAAAATAATGAAGAAACAGCAAGGACACTCAATCATCAATTACTAAATATACATTAAAGTCCTCCCGAGGGAGCCATGTGTAAATAAATTTAAAAGGCGGCCAATATGAAGGCAAGGACATACGGTTAATGGAGAAATGGAAGGAACAGACCCCCCTTTTTCCTTCACCACTGATGGGGTTTTTACAATAGCATTTTCTAATAGCTGTAAATAGGCCCTAGTACATTGGGAGCTCTTAAAATGAGGGAATTCAATACAAAGAAATGCAGAAAATGTGTGTAATAAACAAAGAGGCCCCTACCTTCTTAAAAAAATTTAAGAGAAATGTGCATGACTTTACTGACAAAAATATCAAAAAAATTTACCTTAAGAAAATATTTGCCAACTAATAATTACTTCAAGCCTTTCACAACTAATAACAAAGACCAAGACAAACTTACTGGCAAGTTGGTCTCAATTTGTGATGTTATGGAAGGAAAAACAGAAGTTGATGGAACTGTGCCACTAAATGTTGAGAAACCCATCCTAGAAGACTGCTTCACTGAAAATTTGTCGCTTAAATTTCCAGGGTTAGCAGTTCCCTGCCCAGCCTGTGCGGCAGAGAAACCCTGTGAGGTAGACAAATGAGCTTTTTGCTGTTGTTCAATTGATGTCTGTCTTACATTGCCAGAACTATGATCTTTGCTTAATAAGTGCCACGGAACTGAATTCAAATGCAAATCTGAATTGCTTGGTACATGAGAAAGCGATACACCCTGAACTCTCTTGTGATCATTAATAGGAGAATGCTTCCCAAACTGATGCCCACTTATTGTTTTCATGCCCTGGGCTGCCACACCAAACTGAGTTGCACCCATGCCTTGATGAAGTGGCAATTGCCTCATTTGTGAATCATGAGGCTGGGGTTTACAAGATGCTGAAGAAGCATTGGCATTTGTCCCGGGGTATTCGCGAACATTACCACCAGTGTTCTTGCACATGGGAAAAGATGCTTGTGAAAATTGATCTTGCTGCAGCTTTTTCTTATTAAGTCCTTGTATTGATAGTGACGACCCATCTTGATTTATGATATTCAAACTGGAAGTCATTTGGTTTTCCATTATTTCCTGGGAATCTGCTGCTCGGTATGTTTGAATATTTTTTTCTCTGGTTTGATAGCTTGAAGCAGTTTTAAGTTGGACCTCTGAGGAGGAAGGGTGGGACGAATTTGCAGCAGAACTCTGGCCCTTCTGATTCAGTTGTGATAGTGAGGGGTGGTCAGCAAAATGCGACGAATTGGAACTAATAGATGGAATCCTCGTACGTTGTGGGGCTGAAGCTTGAGGCTGAAACTGGAATTGGTTAGAATCGAACTCGTAGTTCACATTTCGTGTAGGTTTTAGCTTCACATTAACTCATTACATACATGTGACTGACTAAAGAGTATGAAGCTCATATAATCACATCAAACCAGTAAATTTACCTGTCCTTGTATTTGCATTACTGCCATCCTCAGCATTTCGTTTCCGACAATACTTCTCAGATGCCTTACAAAATCATATACAGGAATACCATTTTTCTACAAAATTATCGACAGTTGAAATATCAGGATAATAAACAAAAAAATTGAATAGATAATAAATGCACTTTTGTCATATCTCTACTTTCACTCTATCATATAGCGTTTGAAGTTGCATGGCTCTGTCTTTGTCTAGCTTAGGCAGTATCACAGGCAACAGCTGCGCAAATGGTACTTGATTACCCCGACTCATCGAGTTACTTGCAATCTCAGTGGCAGTTGCTTGTTGATTACTCATCTTCTGTAGTTTTAAGTATTGAGATTCAGGGTCTGGATTGTGCACTCTATCTGCCTCTTGTACCGAGGTAAAATTCTTTTCAGATATCTTTGCACCAATTGTTTGGGGAGTCCGAGGGGAGACTTGTTCAGCATGACCCTGCTGATGATCATCATGGGATTGTATCTGTTTCGCTAAAATGAACTTCAAGTCTTGCGGGAGTTCACTTTGTTGTTGCTGACTCTCAATGACAACTCTGTGTTGCCCTATATCCATTTCAGATGAAATCCGACCCTGCTGCTGGATATTTTTCATGTCTTCTTGACTTCGTGGATTGGTAGTTTCACCATGGCCACCAGTTTGCCACCGTGAAATTGAGGGCATGGAGGAGTGATTGCTTCCTTGTGCCATAACTGCATTTTTTCAGTGAACATGTATTGATCAGAAAAGGATAAACATGTCATAACAAGTGGAGAGAGAGTATGTGAACTTTGAGTGTGCTATATAATTTTCTCTTAATTCTTTAAAGCTTGTGCATAATCTTTCTTTGTGTGCACAGGGGTGCACTTCCGACATTTAAATACATAGACTATAACTAATTTCCCCAAAGCTACCTCTCTTTGCCACTTTTGAAACTCTTCATTATCTTTTCAAAGTAAAAGTAGTCAATATCAACAAAATTTAGCAACTCAACAGCCAAACTAACAAAAAGGCATAAACTAATCCAAATTTACCCACGCGAGTAGATGGTTCCATAACATATACATGGGAGAATATACAAGTAAGAGTACCCACCGGCATCAGAAATTGAGGGTTGAGAAGCCGTTAACCCTCCACGAATGTCTCTATTTAGGTCAGCCAGGAGTGCCTCCACATCTGCTCCTGAATGCATGCTCTCATCCTGCCAAAATCAAACGGTTCAAAATATAAAGAAATCACAGTGCACATAATCACAAAATAGTGAATGTTGATTCCGCCATTAAAGAGAATGGAAAGAAAACCTCATCTTCCTCCATGAGTTTCAGAAGAGAAGAGTCCATTAGAGTTTCTGGTTGATTATCAGTCAAATCCTCGGTGCTTGCAAATGAATCGCCGTATTTGCAGAACAATCACCGGAAGTACATGTGAAGCGCCGGAATCAAATCGGCGAAATTGCTCTCCCTTTCTCTTTCCCCCTTCTTCGTACCCCGTCCGGTTCTTCAAAACTTTCATGTATTTATATATCTGTTAAGCGGTACCGTAAGCTTCACAACAACTCCAATACAATCGGCACCTAAGTTGAGCCTGGGTGAAGACATTAAGGCTCGAATATAGTACATTAAATTTCAGATTTTAATTACCTTTATATATTTTGAATGATTTTTAAATTTTATTATTATATGTATCATTTCGATATCTCTAAATTATTAATTATAATATAAGTTAAAATATAATAGGAATGAAATTTTAAAATCATACAAAATACATATTACATATAGGAGTAATTAAAAAAATAGTTTCTCTTATTTAATCATTTATAATAAATAATAAATATTTTATCCATTTTAAATTAATTATTTAAGCGGGTCATCTGATAAGGATATGTGCCAAAAACTATTGATATCATTTAGCATTTCAAAATCATGATAATATGAAATAAATTATCCCTTTTAAAATACAATTATTATGTAAAGAGTATTACATAATAATAGAAAAGTTGAAAATACAACAGATTATCATAGAATACGTTGAAATCTTCAGATAAATTAGTGATGTTTTTTGAATTTTTACTCGTGTATATAGAATAAAATATTAAACTAATCAAATAATGTCTGCATAATAAAAGTATTACAATATTATAAAAGCATATAATTAAAAAAATATAAGCCAAAGAAAATTTTGATACGTTGAATTCGTCTCGTGTTTAATCGGATTTCATGTCAAAAATCATTAAACACATGATATAAGTGTCAAAAATTCAAAACTCGAAATG
>JAYMTC010000954.1:0-10194 GCA_036897605.1 Melianthus villosus
TTAAATGGATCTAAGTAAATTGATCGAACACATTAAACCAAAATTATGTCATAAATAAAAAGACGACACATTTATTTTATATATATATATTTTACAGGCTAATCAAGTAATAAAAATCTCTTATTTAAATATTATATCTAAAGCATGAAAACAATTAATTCCCAATATTAAGCTGGTTCACCAAAATCATTATTATAGTGTGATGCAATATTTCAAATTATAGACTTCAAAGATATCATAACCATATTATCGTTACACTAAAACCGGAGCTTTAATATTTGGTATTCCTAAAAATTAAATTAACATGATCAATATGGATATATATTTTGGTTAGCACATATATTCCATCCCTCAACAGAAAATAGTGAGGTGCAATCCAACATATCCATCATTCGACCATGGCATATGTGAAATCATTAGTTAACAAATGAAACTGAATCACCACCTGGGAAAATGAGCATTAGATATATTGCCTTCTAGGCCAAATTCAAGGCATCTCAGCCATACAGAATAAATTTCATGTGTTTGCCAATGCAAGAAACAAATGAACTTAGCAGTATAAGAATTTGATGACCATTCTCGTGTTGCACTTCCATTACCTTATATAGAAATCATATTTACTTCTATACATGCCTTTTTTGTCGGTATAAAAACTCAGGGAAAACTAATCCTATTGTTGAATCAGGAATACCTATGCAGATACATATATATTTTATCATACTCGTCAATTTCCTGCACTCGTCACAATCCTTCATCCAACTGTCCAGAATGGGATCTACATGACAAAATAGCGGTATCAAACAAGAGCATAATTTCTATAACAAAATATGAAGCTAAAGAGGCAGTTAGCAAATAGCTAAAGAATTTGGATACTGAACCAAATAGTTACAAATTGAAAACGAAAAAATGAGAGTGAGATATAGGACATTACACTAATCCTAGAGATGTTAATTGACTACAGTAACATATATAAGACTAGATATGTTCACCTCTTAGCAGCTGAAAAGATTACTCCTTATTATACTTTGCCCAGAAGAAACCCTTCCTTTTGGTATTCTGATTCTCTGATGACTTCATTCCTTTTGATCCAAAGGAAAAGTGGCGCTTTAGGAAAGGTTTCACTAAGGAGCTTTTCATCGATCTGGAGCCCAACTTTGGAACCTTACCTTCCTGTCCACTTCCTTTCAAGCAGTCAAACACGACAGAACTCCCAGCCATATCGCTATTAACAACCCTGTGCCTTGATCTTTTGATATTTCTAACTTTCAAATCTAACTCAGCTCGTAATAATTTTTCTGACAGTTCAAGGGTCTGTTTCTCTCCAAAAGCACAAACAGGGCAAGCTGGGTCATACTTGTTAGTTTCAGGTGTCAAACTCTCCAAACATTCAGCATGATAAACATGCCCACAAATTAAAACAGCAATTGC
Source organism: Melianthus villosus (assembly GCA_036897605.1). Lineage (NCBI taxonomy): Eukaryota > Viridiplantae > Streptophyta > Magnoliopsida > Geraniales > Francoaceae > Melianthus > Melianthus villosus. The sequence goes on from JAYMTC010000954.1 coordinate 1,429, forward strand.
AGCAAGCTCACTGGTTGTCCAGGAAGATCTCTCGCTCAAGAGCTTTGAGCAAACTTTGCATGTCTGTAACTCCACAGAAGGAGAAGCTGAAACTCTACTGCTGGATCGTGCTGTACTCTCAGGATTAAATCCAAAAGATTCGCCATCAAAAGACCACCTCTCTCTCTGAGAAGTGGCCATGAGCTCGGAGAAGGCATACATGGACCAACTATCTGAAGACCCATAAGGAGAACCCCTTATTGATTCATTGCCCCATGGAGGGGGCACTGGCCTGTCTTCAGAAGCTGAGAAGCTGTTTGGTGACTTCAATCCCGAGATTCTGCTATCAGATACTTGCCGTAATAGATAGTGACCTGGAGAATGGCGAGGCAACTTTGACGGGGTTAAGCTGGTATGATTGAGGTGGCTTTCGGTTGACAAAGGAGATCCTGTCAATGATGAAGCTGAAGGCAATGAAAGTGGCACCTTTTGTGGAGAAGGATATAAACCAAATGGGGTTTCTGTTGACTCTCGCACCTAAGACATTATCAACAAGCCATATTTAGAGGGAGAATTTATCAATTCAGAGAATCACATGTACACGACAATATGATATTAACTGGATAAAGCTCTACCTGTTCCAATGTCGCATCTATGGATGCGTTCCTTGAAATAGATTGCTCTGCAATTGAGATTGAACACATCAGATTCAGGCTAACATGGAAGAAGATATAATGATGTATTTGTCAAAAAGCACTAGATATTTACCAGCAGAAAAACATCAGGGGGACCTACCAATATATATATATATAGCATACTATTTGAAGATAAACTAATTCTCATCTAACACACTGGCGAAACAGATATCAGCCAAATGCTATTTAGATGGGAATTGACCGATAGACAGTGGTACCCTAGTTCTAAAATAATCAGTTGAGTATCAAATCTATCTTGATATCCAGCAGGTACAGACCATAGTTACACGAAGGTGTGCAGGTGCAAAAAGGGGAGTGGAGGATTTTTAAAAACTATGAGATTTATGTATTGAGAATCGAGGTTCTGAGACGGGTTTGGTCCTTGTTCCAAAGATTCTTGCAACTAAGGTACAAACCCACAAAGTCAAACTTTAATCCGGTCACCGTGAGATGTAATGTCACATGTGAAAGCTCGCAGTGAAGGAACTATCAGAAAAGTTTATTTCTATCCTATGGGGAACTGCACCATGTAGTTCTCAATCGCCCTTTTTCAACTCAAGACCTAGACATTAGCTTCGCTCATGGACTTAGATGTGCAAAGGCTCTTGTCTTTCTAGTCCTTCTAGTAACTAAATCCCCTACAAACTGGCTCCAAAAAATTAGTGTTAGTCCAGGAAAATGTGGATAAAAATCATCTATATAAATATGTAAGTGAACGCATATATCCAAATCAGTAATCAGTAAATACTATAACAGATCAGTGGTCTGCATTTAAAGAGATTAACAAACTCGAGGTGGCAATGCAAAATAATACAGACTTTGAAAGCTTAAAAAAACTTCATAATTGAATAGAAAACTACAAGTCCTGCCAATGGTGCAGAGGTTTATTACCTGAAACAGGAGTTCTTACATGCCCTGCATTTCCTACAGAACTTGGAGACTTTTGCCAGTCCCCTCTTTGAACACTTCTAAATGAGGGTCCATCTTCCAATTGATGTGAGGATTCGTATTTAATATCTGACCCATCATTCCTGTTATTTCCATCTGAAAAATAACTCATCGAAGTCTCCTCTCCCGCCACTCGACCTCTGTTATCCCATCTAAAGCTCCACGTTGGTGAACAACGAATATTCCTATGAAAATTTTCACTTGCAGATACACTTACTATACTTTTGTCTCTAGAAGCAACGCAACACACAGATCCCATGCTTATGTCCACACAACTTAGAACATGTACAACTCTCAACCAATAAGTCACTTGCAGCTCCAGAGCTCTCACTCAACCAGATAAACCTAAATGTAGCATTTCTATGTGACTGCAGTAAAACAGTAAAACAAAATAACCCTTGAGGAAATGCTTATGCGCAGTATCATAATGACCAGAAAGTGTTGGACAAGGACAAAATAAATAGAACCAAGAGAATACTGTAAACAACATAAAGTACTTCAAAGTGTAGTATTGCATTGGAAACAGCATTTTATGCTTAGTTGAACAAATCTTTACTAATTTATAAACAAAATACATTTGGTAATTTGAATTAGAGCTGCAACAAATAGTACAGGTTGAAGCAATCAAAAGGAGAATTAAATAAGATTCAAAACAGCAACTGAATAATTCTATTTGAAAGAAAGCTCATCATTTATACCAAATTTGAACAAGCAAACTTTTCCAGTTCAAATTGGTTTAGGGTATGAAAGCTCATCCGATGCAATCAGCCAAATCATATTTACACTTCTCTACGCAGATTCTTCCAAAACTAAACATAAGAAGGCACTTACATACAATACACCGGCCAGCTGTTATTGAAAAACTCAATCAACACGGAAGTAGAAATGAAAATACCAGAATCAGAAATCTAATCGTAGTAATGGAACACGAAGAACAGCTATAGTCAATCGGTACAATCAGCTACTGCGAATCCAGCTAACAATGAGTCCATGTAGAAATAACAGATAAATCCTAAAAATGGAAACTAATCGAAGTATAGATCCGAATTTTAAGCCCTAAATTCTCTGATTTAACATTCAAAACCCTCACTCTTTCAACACAACATTAAAACCAAATACAAACAAAAAATCACAAAAATAAAGAATCAAATTCCCATAATCGACACCGCAAAACAAGCCCGCCGCCGTATACAAACGCAAGAAAAAGGCGAAGAAACTGTCGTGATCGAAACATACCCCTATGGAACCAACCAGAAGAGAGAGAGTTCCGTTTTAGAGAGAGAAAGGGTAATTTGGTTGCAGAAGAGAAATAGAGAGTGGTGAGAGATAAATGAAAGCAGGAAAGCCGCTTTGATGCTTTTATATTAACGGCGTTTGATGTTGGTTTGACTGTAAGCCATTAAAGTTGACGGAAAGGAATCTCTCTACTGAATTGAAATTGATCAGTCACTTTCCAGTTTATGATTATCGATTTTCAGGTAAACCATCTTTGGAAATTTAGGGTTCTTCTTGTGATTTGGAAACCAGATGGAATGGAATTGAAGTTTTGTTGTGAGATTATTAATACAATATATATTAATTAATATAACAGTTAATCGAAATATATTTATTTTATTAGCTAAATGATTAAATATAGTTGCATTTATAGAAATTCAAAATTTTTAAGGTAGGATAATTATATTTTTTATTTTAGCTACTATCCAACTGTAAAGTTAAAAATTTTACAAAAATTCAAAGGACTTGATAATTATTTAAAATGAACTTTTTTAAAATAATAGATAATTATCACTAATTTAAAAAATTATAAATTTACGAGGAGAGTAACTAAACTCTAAGCCTAAAACCGTTTTTTCTAATAAATCTTAAAAAAAATTAAAAAATAAACTTGATAGTCTCAATACTTTATTTATCGTTTCATTTTACTGCAAAGAGTTTATAAAATTATAGGATAATTTCCGTATAAATCTATATTTATAACATATAAATTAAATATAAAACACCAAAACACCTAGAAAATATGAATATAAAATGAGAAAATTCTTATAACAAAATTGAAAGAAACTCAATTAAGATTGAAATTATTTTTTTTTTAAGATAAATTCACTAATCTCAAATCTTTCATCTTAATTTATCTATACAAATTTTTCTAATTTTTTTTTCCCAATTGCACTTAATTATTCTTAAACTGACCTTAAATATTTGTAATATCAATTAGCATAGCCTCCACTAAATCTTATATATCTATCTATTAAATTAAATTAAATAATAACAAAACTCCAAGACAACCCTCAAAAACTTTGGTTCGCAGTTTAAAAAAAAAAGAAAAAGAACTTTGGCTCCTAGAATTTGCTTGCATTTATTAACTAAATATATAAATTAAAAATAATCAATTTTATTTATTGTCACTATAACTACAGTTGTTAATGATTAGTTTTATTAACACCATGAATTATTGGCTGATGATTTCTCTATAACTCCATTTCTACAAATTTAGATCATTTGATAAAAACTTGTAAAAACGACTTATAAGATGTTTTTTTGTTTGTAATCTACAAAATTTACATAAAAAATACCCAAATGATTTATGGTTATTAATTGTTTGTCTTCACTAGCTTTTAACATAAAAAAATATAAATTAATAATTTTTCGTTCTCATAATAAAATTAGTGTCAAACTTAATTATAATGAGGTTTTGTTTTGGAAAACCCTAAATTTTTTTCATTCTCTCTTGTTGTTGTCTCTATCTGCGTTATTATGAAGATTTCATTTCGTAAGTTTTCACTGTTAAAATTTTATTCTCGTATTAGTTGGGTTTCTTCGCGTTCTATATATTTATCTATTGATTTTCTCATCATTCTTGGATTATTAGGTTTTTTAATATTATAAGATTAGATCTCTGCCCGAAAAAGCCTGCTTATACGATAGCAACAAATAAAATCTCGAAATTATTAATTAAATTTTTTAAATTTTTTTAAAAAATTTATTCGGAATGAACGATGTTATATTTTGAACTTGGTCATTTATTATTTTAAAGATCTCATTGTCAGAATTCATTATGAGCTTATCATTTCTATTTTATTAATAAATTTATTTATTCAAAAAAAAATAATGGGAATCTGTTAACAAAAGTAAAAGGAAACGAATAATGGAAATCGATTTTTAAATTTTACTATTTAAAAAGGAAAACAAATAGAGTAATTTTACAGATTTCTTTTGCAATACGTGGAGTGGAAAGTACGCATTCCTGCGCTCTTCACCTTACACGGAAGTATCATATAGGAATTTATATTTGAAGGACGTAATATATTCTTTATCTATAAAGTTGCTAGTTATTATTTTCTTATTGATTTTTCTCCTCTTTACTTTTCATCTTTTCACAATTATCCCCATAAATAGTAATTATTTTGACATATTTGGCCTCCCTATATAAAAAGATCACAATCAGTTCACAAAATATTTTCTTTATCTACATAGGAGTATTCCGAAAGTTGTTTACGGTCATCAACCCCAGTTTACAACCGTAAAGGAACCGTGAAGAGACCACAGAGGAACATCTAAAAGTTTGTTTACTATCATAAACTCTAATTCATGACCGTGAATTGTTCAAAACAGTAAAAGAAATTCCAGAAAATTAATTAGAAAGTCGTTCACGGTCATAAACCTCAGTTCATAATGAACCGCAAAATTTTTGAACATGTTTTCTGGCCTTTTTTCTGTATTTGACGTAATTGGCTAGCTTTTAAAATTCTGGTATAAATACCTATGAGATGGAATTTAGAAGGTAAGGCGGTAGGAAAGTGTTTTAGTTTAGAATATATTATATTTTCTTGTTCCTTGGATATTCTTAGAAGACTATTGAAAATTACTATTTTTGTTAAAGATCGAATCTTGAATCAATATTTATTAGAATTCAATTACAGTTTCTCTTTTCTTTCATTTTTTCCTTTGATTATCCAATCATTTCCACTGAGAGAAGCATAATTGATTATTTGTTAATGAGTAACTAATTTTCAAATCTAAAATTTAGGATGTAGTAAGACACTTGTAAAAAAAAATTAGTTGAAGATCTTATCTGAAACATAGAAAACTAAATTAAAATAATAGGATTCTTGAACGTAAGAAATTATATGAAGTTAACTATTGATTATCAGAATGGCAACGGATAAGAGAATTTCTCAAAATTTTTAATTAAAATAATCTTAAGTATTTGAATTTTCTTGAATTAAAGTAGGGATGATGACAAATTTGACATAAATAATGAACTCCAAATAAATTGTATAGGCGACCCAAATCGTAGACTTTACTAATTTTCACTGAATTTAATAAATATCATTTTAAAAAAACGCCTTTAAAAAACTCGTGAAGCTATTTTATTATAAATTAATTAGGGACTTTATTTATAAGTATAATGTCATAGACCAAAAAGATATGCATTTTGCAGCCGCCCGAATTTGGGCCGATTGAAAAGGAATAAAAGAAAACGACACACCAATATTTGGGCCATTAGTTTGACTAACTTTACATTGATTTTACCAAATGTGTTTTTTGTATTATCATTTTTTACTTTTTATATACAATAATAATAAAAATAATAATATTCCTTCACATGGGAAATCTGTTTTTAAAGGGTTGAATTATTTATATATATTTTATTATTACGCCACAATAAATAGCTAGAAAACACAACTGAATTTTAGTATTTAATTAATACCTAGTGAATGGACTCAAGTCAAACAGCACGAAGAATAAGAAATAGCCAGTCAAATTAATATTTGGTGAACGAAAATTTAATATTTTTAAATTTACTATAAAAAGAGTTCCATCATTGCATTTTTTACGAAATAATTTTTTTAAAATTTTGAATTTAAATCAAATTTAGTTTTAATTTGTAAATCTAATTAGATGTATCTTAATCTTAAAATGTATGATTAATAACTTTCAAAAAAAATTATGATTAAGTGGTTGTTTTAATTTCTGTCTCTACAATAAAAATACATTAATCACATTTTAAGGAAAACATACACATATTAGAAGAAAATTAATATAATTATATATTTCTTAATATTTAGTCTGATAATACTTCTTGAATAAGAAAGAGGTTAAAATGGCCATTTGATTAAGGTATTGGGCCCACAACGGCTAAGTTGTGGGATTGGGTCAAAATCTTGAACCCATACACCCATTATCGAGGTTGGAAGGTATTTTCCTTTGTTAGGTTGATCGTCCAGTGGTTACCTTTTGTAGGCCCACTTTCAGTAGTTAATGGGCCTTGTCAGATTTTACTTGTAGGTCCAACTAGTGGGTCTCACATACTATAAATTCAAAATTTTCTGAATTATTAACCAAATCAAGAGCCTGACTGATTATATAAATTAAATAAGATGACAATCAAGTTAATCAGTTGAATTCACCCATAAACTTTCTCATAATACAATCGGGAATCTAATATCTAGTATTATAATAGTTAATAGTTTTTTGATAAACAACTTGGTTAATAATTAATAATTCTAATATAATAATTAATACAAATTTTTAACATATACTTGTTATTAGAAAAATATTTGCCGAAGAATTCAGTGACTTCTTTAACTTACATGGTACGTCCGCATATTATTTTTAACAAAAAGAAAATAAATGTTAGGAAGGTATGTTTGACGAGAATATTTTATAAGAAAAATGGCTCAATGAGATAAATTTAAAAAAAAAAATTATGCATATAAAGGCACGTTAATGCATACAAAATTATATGATCCAAATTTTCATAGACTAGCCACATTTGTTAGGAGATTTGTTAGGAGATGTTTAAATTTATAGCTCCATATCTTGAATATGACTAATACTATTTTTAACGTGAGAAGTCCAGACTTGTAATTTATTAAAAAGGTAAATAAAAGAGTTTGATTTTATCTAAATTATTGTTTTATTTTCGATAAAAGTCTACTGATGCACCAAAAAAACTAAATAAAAGAGTATGATTTTATACTTATCTAATATGAAAATTGATCATCACTGATAACGTGTTGGCTCAGTGGTAAGCGAGTTGGTCTCCAGACGATCTTTGGCATAATGGTCAGAGATTTGATCATAGAGTCGCACATGTTGAGAGAGGTTTAACTATATCGCTCCTTCCACGAATATTATGATTAGTCATATCTCTAATACATGATAGAAATATGTAATTTTACGTTTTTTTTTCTAGAAAATAAAATTTCGACACATTCCTAAAAAGGGTAAACACACATAAACTAAAATCATCAACCTAATTTACTTCAACTGAACTCAAATTAATAATACTAATCTCCCCTTAAACGAACTTTACATGTGATACTTCATTCGTATCACAGTTGCCCACATGCTCTCATTATTCGTTAAGTTGATGCCTTGACACTGAAGAAAAAAAAGGTATGATAAAAAACTTCATCATTCTTTTGCATTATTTTAAGTTGGGTTTGTAATAGAAATGTTAAACCTTGGCAGTCTTAAGTTTTTAAATTTAAAAATATTGCGAAAAAAAATTGTATGGTTAATAAAAAAATGATTTAGTATAATTTTTAAATACAAACTTTCTAAGAATATATACTTTAACGCATGATTATAATAATATCTGAATTAATATGTTAATTGTCATTTTTTTTTTGTTAAATATTAGATTGAAACCACCAAACCTAATTTTACCAACTCTTATACTTTTGTTTAAGGACTTTTCATATTTTCCCAGTATTTTGGAAGAAAACAATCTTACATAATCTTATGACCGCTTTTCTCCGATTTAATAATATTCGACATAAATTTTATCACATAATCAAATTATTAAGAGTATTTATAAATCTAAATCTATATCTTACAATATAATCATGATTTCAATTGCGTGATTTTGTGCTTTATAACTCATTTGATGAATCTAATTTTATCAATTGATTATTTTAATTTCTCTAAATTCGATTAAAATTTATTACTAAACTTTCATATTCGTTTACCTCATGAGAAAGGAGAAACAAATTTAGAACACGACATGGTCACGTGAATGCAAATTTGCATATCTTGGATTTTGTTTTGTGCAGCTTAAACGTATTGTTTAATATGTATTATCAGTACATAATAAATATTTATAATTAAAAAGAAATATTCATTGTATGAATACCTT
>JAYMTC010000955.1:0-10194 GCA_036897605.1 Melianthus villosus
TTGTGAGTCTAATAAATAAATCAAATACTACCTTTTTTTAATAAATGGAAATATCTTATTAATAAACAAACTCAACCTTAGAATAGTTTCTGATTTGCAGCGAGTTCGAGTAACATGGTTTGTTAATCTCAACTAATTCGAATCTATGATTTGGATCTATTAAAGAGAGAGAAGCTACAATGCAAGCAAACGCATAAAATGAGATATGGAACCCCCTCTAATCACCGTCAGATCTAGATAAGGTTCCAACACAAACTGTACACGTAACGTCACCATTTACAGCAAAAGAGAGATGAGTGGCACTAGGCGTTTGGGCGAAGTAACATTTTCTTCCCCATTTCTTTATTCATTACTACTAGTAACACTCTACCTCTATCACATGGTTCTATCAATTCGAGATTCGGCTTAGCTTTCGAACTGGATCAATCGATGGCTGCAAAGCTATCGACCTTCTTCCTCGGCCATGGTTTGATCGGACTCGACCATCAACGCGTCAATTTTCGCGCCTTTCCTTCGTCTGCTCGTCGATTTATTCCTACTTACTGTAAAATTCGGCCTCGCAACTTGAGGTGATTGTTCGTATTTGATTATGTTTTGTTATTCCATTCGTGAAGTTGAAATGCTTGATGTTTGAGCTTGTGTTTTCTGTTATATGCCTGAGTGCGTAGAGAGATTTTGTTTTGCTGAAATGGATGTTTAAGATGCTATGTTCGAGATTAGGGCGTGCATATTGTTAGTTTCAATTTGGCCATAATTTAGTGATAGTTTGATGAGCGATTTGATTTATGTGAATGAGTTGGAAAATAAGGTTGTAATTAGAGATTAGGATTAGAGTTGCATGTGAGGCTGTTAGGTAGCTCAAGTTGAGAATGAGAACCACAAAGTGGAAGCACTTCAAGCAAAAGGATATGAGATTAAATGTGATGGTGATGGTCCCAGAAAAAGTTGATTGGTGAAGGAGAATATATGGTTCTATAATGACTGTCAAGAAACATTTTTTCAGGACTTCAACCCTTTTAATGACATACTCATATTACTTCTACGGGTATGATCCGACATGATATCTAAACTTATCCTCGTAATGATTTATTCTTTCCATGAGAGGTGTCAATTGGTAATTAGACTTCATATTTAATCCTGTCTAAGTTAAAAACAAACTAATGGATGCGTTTAGAAGAATATATGAGAATCAATTTGTACGACATTGGTAGCATAGTCCATGTCTGAATTCTTGATCGACCAGCATGTGAATATCTCCTTGCACTATATCTTAATGAAGTACCTTTTGAACCTTTAAAAAATTTGCAGCAATGGCATATTTTTGTTGGTGGAACATGACAACAATTGAACTCTAAAATGTTATTGAATACATACATTCATAAGACCACACATTTTAAATCACTGTCGGCCTCCCTAGTCTTTCTGAATATAGTCTCATATATGTAGTATAGTACTATGTACCTTATTTTCTAAACTATACATTAATTAGTTTAATACGAAATTGTTATTTCTTGCAGTTCCCAAGTTAAGAGACAGGCGAATAAGGCTTCCCCTGGACGGCCTCCAAAAGATGTAGATCTCAATCCAGATAGAGATGAAGTTATTGAATCAGAAAGTGTAACAACTGAGAGGATACCAAGCCAGAATGATGCAATTCTATCCAATAATGATATTGACGCTAGCATAACCGTAGAGCATATCAGTGAAGAAGAGTCGCAAGAAACAAAATCATTGGTATTTATCCTTTGAAAAAAAAAATACTACAATGTGGATTATATGAGTAACGAGTGGATCGTGACAATAGGGCTTGATGCTTCTTCTGCAAAAATGTTTTGTTTTATGGATTTTCGTGGAATGATATCCAACTCCGTCATTACTAACATTGAGCACTAAGTGGCATGAGACTAAATACCATGAGTTCCAATTATTCTTGGATTATCTCTATATAGTTGTGTTGGTAGTCAACTACAAAGATTACACTGTAGATAAAGGCATGGGTAGTAATGAACCTTCAGATATGGATGTTTCGCATTGTGATTGCTTTTGGTCCTGAATATAAACTACGATGTTATGATGTGGATTTAGAAAGTAAATATAGAGTAACTCGGTTTGTGAAATTCTTCATTTACTTCACTCGAGAATCTGGTCTTAAACTGGATTGCATAATGCATGTGCGGCCTGACCAGCTACTGTTATATCGCAGGGAATTTCAGATATATTTATCATTATGTTGGTAAATTTAAAATCATTTGTTGCTCGTTATTTATTAGAACAGATGAAATGTGGTCATATGGAAATATAATTAATTTCTCTCGTACTTCATGTTTTTACTCTACACCATTTATTTTGTACCGCTGCATTTAGAGGTCATTTTGTATCTCTTATAGGGTTAATGAGCCAGTCACTTGTGGTTATGTATCATATATCGAGCAACTTGAAGTGTATGAAACACAGGATAGAGGAGCGGTTGTTTCGCAAAATCATGCAGTCTCTCTATGTTGTTGGTAATTTAGTTTGTTGCTTAAGTGCAACACATGCTAGAACTTCCATGTTCTTTTTAATTTTTCGTTGAGTATCTTGCAACAGTAGAGTAAAGCAGTACATTGTAATTATTGCCTACGTAATAAAAGCGGAATAGTCCATTGAAATTATTTTATACCTTACAGGTCATAAACAGAGAGGGTGCAGATAATGTTTCAAATATTCGACTTCAGGATCTGATAGCCATGATAAAAAATGCTGAGAAAAGTATGAATTTATTTATATATATATATATTATATATACACTTTAAATCTTATTTTAGCACATGTTTTATTCTGTTCACGATCTTTGTGTGATTCCTCAAAATTGAACTTATAATCACACTAATGAACTTTTTAGATATCCTTCTTCTCAACGAAGCTCGACTTCATGCTCTTGGATATCTTCAAAAGATTCTCGATGAGAAAGAATCATTACAAGGGGAAATCAACATTCTTGATATGAGACTATCAGAAACTGATGCGATGATTAGAGTGGCGGGACAAGAAAAAGGAAAAGTACAAAACCTTGAAGACCAGTTAGAGAAGCTGCAGAATGAGCTGACTCATAGAGGTGGCAATGGAAAAAGTGAATTCGATATGTTTGGTATTCAGAACAACAAAATCACCCCTGAGTTGCATCATACAGTAGTTCACTCTTTCAGTGATGAGATTAGTCTGCTGAGGACAGAGAATATGTCCCTAAAGAATGATATAGAGGGACTCAAGGCAGAGCTTAATAATGTGAAGCATACAGATGAACGTGTAGTAAGTCTGGAAAAAGAACGCGCACTGTTGGAGTCTGCTATGAAAGATTTAGAATCTAAGCTCTCAGCTTCTCAGGACGATGTTTCAAAACTTTCCCACCTAACATCTGAATGCAAAAACCTACATGAGAAGGTGGAGGGACTCAAGGCAGAGCTTAATAATGCGAAGCATACAGATGAACGTGTGATAATTTTGGAAAAAGAACATTCAACTTTGGAGTCTAATATGAAAGATTTGGAGTCTAAGCTCTCTGCTTTTCAGGAAGATGTTTCAAGGCTTTCCCTCTTAAAATCTGAATGCAAGGACCTAAATGAGAAGGTAGAACATTTGCAAGCTTCGCTAGATAAGGCTACCAGACAAGCAGATCAGACTATTTTAGTGTTACATCAAAACAAGGAGCTCCAGATGAAAGTTGATAAGTTGGAAGAATCTCTTGAAGAAGTTAATAGCTATAAACTGTCATCCGAAAAGATTCAAAATTATAACGAACAGATGCAACAAAAGATAATATTATTGGAGGAGCATCTGCAAAGGTCTGAGGAAGAAATACATTCTTATGTTCAGTTATATCAAGAATCAGTTAAGGAATTTCAGGACACGTTAGATAATTTGAAAGAAGAAAGCGAGAAAAGGGCCGTAAACAAATCTGTGGATGATATGCCTTCAGAATTTTGGAGCCGTGTGCTGCTTATTATTGATGGTTGGTTACTTGAGAATAAATTATCAAGTAGTGATGCTAAGCAGTTGAGAGAAATGGTGAAAAACAGAGATGGAAAAATTCGTGATGCATACTTGGACTGCAAGGGAAAAAATGAGCGAGAAGCTCTATCAATATTTCTTCAGCTGATATTATCACCTAACGGGTAATATTATCTACTTCATCAGTTGTTTAATGAGTGGAGCATCGATTTAATTTATTCCTACCTTTGATCTTTAGTTCAGGATTGCATATCATTCATATTGCAGCAGAGATGGCACCAGTTGCTAAGGTGAGTTTATCCCATTTCTTTGCACCTTTTTATTTCCTTACCGTATTTATAAATAAATTTTGATGGAGTTCCTCTTCTGTTGATATTTCTTTTTTGCGATCATCGTATTTGAGTTTAGCAAATTTTTTTATCTTTACTCACACATGTTGGTGCTCCTTACTGAATATAATTTTACCTTTCATATTTTTATAACATCATTTTCTTTGTCAGATATTGTATTTTGCACATAATTTATATTTTCTTTTACAGAAAACTAACTCGCTGGTTCTTAGTTCCTAGTTAAGTACAAATGGAGTAAATTTTCTTACATATGATTGATTATGTTAGAATGGAACAAATAATAATATTATTATTATGATGATGATTTACTTGACCAGTTTCTAATATTTATTCTCAAATCTCAAATAAAGTTAAATTGTTGATTTACAGGTAGGCGGTTTAGGAGACGTTCTGACTGGTCTTAGCAAAGCATTGCAGAAGAGAGGTCATCTGGTCGAGGTTGTCATTCCCAAATATGATTGCATGGAATATGACCGTATACGTGACTTGCGGGTAGGCCACTTGGGTATTTGCTTTGAAAATTTTGAGTTCGTACAAAATTGTTTCATGGACATGTTTCTAATTCATCAAACTTATACAGGTCCTCGATGTTGTGTTAGAATCATACTTTGATGGGAAATTATTCAAAAATAAAGTTTGGGTTGGCACAGTTGAAGGTTCTGAAATTTTTTCTTTTAGCTTATCCAAGCCTTCTGATTCCATTGTGATGTAGGATTCATTTTGTAACTTACTTGTTCCCATTGTTTTCTCACTGCTGTTTTTATTTTCAGGTCTTCCTGTTTATTTTATTGAGCCTCATCACCCCGCTAAGTTTTTCTGGAGAGGCCAGTTTTATGGAGAGAATGATGATTTCAAACGTTTTTCATATTTTAGCCGGGCTGCTCTAGAGTTGCTTCTTCAAGCTGGCAAGAAACCAGACATAATTCATTGCCATGATTGGCAGACAGCATTTGTTGTATGCATTCTTTACATTTGTGGTTTACTCTTACACCCATGTTTTTGGATGAGTACCTAATAAATAAGTTCCTATTGTTTTTACTAGGCTCCACTTTACTGGGATTTATATGCTCCAAAAGGATTCAATTTTGCTAGAATATGTTTTACATGCCACAACTTTGAATACCAAGGGACTGCACCTGCTTCAGAACTGGGATCTTGTGGTCTTGACGTTCACCAGCAAAATAGACCAGACAGGATGCAGGACAATTCAGCACATGATAGGATCAACCCTATTAAGGTACAGAAAAACCTGTTTACTGATTATAGTATGCATACTTGAGTACTGAATCAAAAGATCCTCAATGATTTTCATACTTTCCCATTTTCAGGGGGCAATTGTGTTTTCAAATATTGTGACAACTGTATCTCCTACTTATGCACAAGAAGTGAAAGCTGCTGAGGTATGAATGCTTGCTTGTATTAGTGATTTTAGTTTGGATTTGAGTAGATATATGTGATAAACCATGAGCAAAAAAGTTCTCTTCAAATTGTTACATAACTATATTTTTTTTTCGGACAAGTGGGTCGGCATTACCTTAGTCAGTCTCATATTCTGTACAGGAGATGTTTCAAGTTGTGCTTTGGGTAGTTGTATTATGTCCCGGTTTGTATTTTTTGAGAGGTTGCTTTACATTTGAACTATCTATAAACAGTGTATTAGTTGATTAATATATGATATTTTCTCCAATAAAGACAATGAAGGATTCAATCGTGGTTCTGTATCTCTAAAATCTTTATTGCATTCTAGATCTTACCGCTCCTGACAAAATCTTGAATAATTATTGTCAACTAAGATTTCAGACCCATAATCCAAGTTCAATAACCATACAAATTCTATTTTTTCCCTAAATAGACATTGCCATGATGGTATTGTTTAGGGAACTGGATTAGTACTACTACTGGTGGACTCAAGTTGAGTCGAACCAATGCAGAGCATTACTCAAACTGGACTTGAAACTTAGATCAATCATTGTTTTATGGTCGAACATGATGATAAATAATCATTACCTACTAAATAGCCAAGACAAAGCAGAAATCTCCGACCTGTACAGAGATATCACTTTTTCCTTTTCTGGTGAATATAATGTAGAACATTTATTTTCTTATGTCTTTTGAATTTGTTTTTGGATAAATATTTGGAGACAAGGACGCAAATCTTCACTTCTTTTAATCCGTACAAAGTTCTATATTATCTCAAAATTATAGTATTGTATTATCTGCGCTGATTTATTTATGAAAATTTCCGATTTTACAGGGGGGACGTGGCCTCCATTCAACACTTAATCTTCACTCAAAAAAGTTTGTTGGCATCTTAAATGGAATTGATACTGATGCATGGAATCCTGCAACAGACCCTTTTCTCAATGTACAGTACAGTGCTCATGATCTTCAAGGGAAAGCAGAAAATAAGTTAGCACTGAGAAAGGATTTGGGTCTCTCTTTTTTGGATCCCAGGCAACCATTGGTAATCTTGTTTCTAGTCAATATTAAAATTGTTTATGATTAAGTCATCTTTTGCACCATTTTGTTTCACAGCACATGAAGTACACAAATCTTTAGATGTAGATAAACACTACCTCAGCCTGTTACGTTCCGAATTATTTACTTTTATCATCCTCCACTTGCATGCTACAATGGACATAGACATATCCAATCCTGAACATCAATTTAGACTGAAGGGATTGGTAGTGGGAGTTTTAGGTAGAAGCTGCAAGAATATAGTACAGGGGACTCTTGACCTTGAGACTCCCCAGCTTCTATCAACATCCCGTAATCCTCACTGGATTATTCTCCTATCTGTTTTTATGTTTTTTTCTTTCTAATGAAGTTGATGTTGACTGATCGAGAATTGTCTCTTCACATTTATTAACAATTAAGCAGCAGTAAAATGTACTCAGCTTTTGATTACAAAGTTAAGTGAATCCCTAGGTATTAGAATTTTAATGTTGGCTGTCTTTAGACGGTGTCCATATTATCGGACTGGTAGAAATAGAGTATGTGCAAATCTTTGACATTCCTTGAAGTGTTTCATATAGTTTCCTCACACAGGAGCTTTGAGAATTTTTTCAGTGCAACCATTGTATTTTATCTTTCTGTTCTCATATAGGATTATAAATTGAGAATTATAATGCAGTTTTTAAAATGTTATGATATATGAACACATGTGATTGACTGAACGTTATTAATATTACAATTTGACAAATTTTAATTTTTTGTATTTATTGTAACTTTATCACTTTTGTTATTGATTAGTGTGAAAGAAATCTATTACAATGTGTAAATTTGTCTTATACCTCTTACAACAAGTGTTAACTAAAGTTTGGTTTATAGTTTTTCCTTAATACTAAGACATGTGAAATATGCATTGAGATCCAAATTTTTTTTTATATCAAACAGGCTTATTTGGAGAAATCACTTAATGGAATTAGTTTAAGCTCGTAATTGCATTATCGAGCAAGCCCTCAGTCATATATGTAATGACTGTGAGTTGTTTATGCGTGTGAATGGCTGTGTTTACCTGCTAATCTGCAATTGTCTGTATGTGTAATATATATACTGACTTACCATTTATACATGGTGCAAGGAGATTCAAGCTATTTTTTGCAAGTCCCGACTTATGGTTGAAGTTTTGCTGCTTACTCAAATTATTTTGATCTGTTCCTGAATAGGTTGGTTGCATAACAAGATTAGTGCCTCAGAAAGGTGTGCATCTTATCAGACATGCAATATATCGAACTCTAGAGCTTGGAGGACAGTTTGTGCTTCTTGGTTCAAGCCCAGTGCCACATATTCAGGTCATTGTACTCATCCTTCTCTCAGCCGTATTCAGATAGCTGATATGGATTTTGCTATTTTTTCAGAGGGAGTTTGAGGGCATTGCCAACCACTTTCAGAATCATGAGCATATTCAGTTGATATTGAAGTATGACGAGTCTCTTTCCCATTCCATTTATGCAGCATCAGACATGTTCATCATCCCATCGATCTTTGAACCGTGTGGCCTTACTCAGGTATGTATTGGGGATGTGGGTATGTGTTGGGGATTGGACTACCATTTTAAAAAGACTTTCTGTGTGTTGAGGTATCTAAAAGTCATACTAGCACCTATGCGTACCAGTTCTAACATTGGTGGGTACCGTGGTGGCTAAAGTTAGAGAAATTATACTTTCAATTAAACTAAAATGGCGAACTTATGTCATGTTTGATATGTTCATCGATTGTATGGAGGCTGCTTTCAGAGAGCTTAGTTCCCACCGAATCCGTGGTTGCATTTATTCACATACTACTATTTATGTTTCTTTCAACAAATAGTTTATTAATCTATTTACCTCCTTCCAGTTGATAGCAATGAGATATGGTTCGATCCCCATTGCAAGAAAAACCGGAGGATTAAATGATAGGTGCGGTATCTAGGGCCGGAACTGAATATAACCACCTCTTAGTTGAGGTTTGCATGCTGACACATTTGTCTTCTTTACAGTGTTTTTGATGTGGACGACACTACAATTCCCCTACAGTTTCGAAATGGTTTTACATTTTTAAATCCTGACGAACAGGTAAGTTGGTGGAATACTTGACAACTGTTTTAAATATGAAACATGATCTACAGCTTTTTTGTTTCCCCCCATTTTCCGCATCTAGTGTACTAAGCATTTTGAGTGTGCATGTTTCGTTTGGTAGTTGCACTTAGTTTTCTTGGAACTATCATCTAATAGGACCAACAAACATAATGCAACAAAACCTTGATCCCTAATCTACATCCATTGACAAGAGTCTCAAGCATAAAAATGTGATTTTTCATATGTAGATTCTTTCTCAGATTAGGACATATTTTGCATATCATATTTTTAATTTACAGCAATACATATACATATACCGATTTAGTGAACGATTTTACAGGGAGTTAATGGAGCCTTGGAGCGTGCAATGAACTATTACAGAAATAACAAGGATAATTGGGAACAGCTTGTTCAAAAGGACATGAATATAGATTTCAGTTGGGAATCTTCATCCCAACAATATGAAGATCTTTACTTGAAGTCCGTAGCAAGAGCTAGGGCAGCAACTAGTGGTTAAGCTCGTAATGTCTTGGCCCTTCCGCAGCTATAACGAAAACAAGCTTTTCCACGCAGATGCTCCCATCCATATCATATCTTGTGCTTCTTTAAAAGGATGAGCTGACAGTAATTGCTTGTTTTTGGATGGAAAGGATGCTTGTTCATGTTGGAAGTTGGAGCTGATTACGTGCTCGGTGTATGCATAGTAGTTGGTGTATGCATAGTAGTTACAAGATACGCAACTGGCCATCAAGCAAGTCTAAGGAATTCGCGACTTCAAGGAGGTCAAAAGCTGCATTTGTTTGATTGGCATTCATTTCACCAGATTTTTTGTTACACCTGTACACAATTCATTTGTTCATAAAAGCTACCTGTGTAACTCCGTTTATTCCACAAAGTTCTTATACACCGAGGCTTTTTCCAGTTTAGATACATTTGACAATGTAAAAAATGTATATTCTAGGCACACCCCAACCATATAATTAAGTGGAATCTGTCAATTATAGTTGACATTATCAATTTTTATTAGGTTCTTCTCGCGCATGGTTAAATAATTAATAGATAGAAAAATTATGTACTGGATACTGCAACAATCATTTTTCTCATTCTAGTTATGAATTTTTTAATGCGACCTACAAGAATATTTTTCCATTTTTATCTTATCATCATGTCATATCATATTTTCAGTTAATTCTCCTACACCTAAAACCTCCTTTCCTGATAACACTATTCTGATAGTTAATGAAAAACAAAGGGATCAAACGATTGAAATACAAAGGCACACTGCAGATGAAATATAT
>JAYMTC010000956.1:0-10193 GCA_036897605.1 Melianthus villosus
GTTCACCAAGCTGCGATGGCTATCCCACAGATGGTTGCTCCAAGCACGCGACGGCCCACCAAACAGCTTCCCCAAACATGACTGTCTCAAACACACGGCTGCCCCACACGTTATGGTCATCCAAACATCACCGCTGCCCGACACAGCTATACTTGAAGCAACTGTTGTCTTTCCTTCTTCTTTTTTCTTCCTTAATTTCTCACATGAAAAACATAATTCGAAGTCAAAGATCACAAACCCAAGCTCTAATATCATGTTAAGAAACTAAACACTAAATATAAGGAGAAAGAGAGAGAAGACAATAATTTTATGTGGTTAGCATAAGCCTATATCCACGAGAGTATCTCAAATATTCATTAACCGCATCGCCTCAACTCAATTCAATAGAATGACATAACCCTATATTTATAACGACACATGTTAACTAATTTATGATCTGCCCAAAATATCTTTCTTTAATACATGATATAAGGAAACATAATATTTTAACACTCAATACAATATATTATGTTTCCTTATATTATAGCACTCCATATATGTTCTCTTATATTCTAACGCTTCATTATACTCTATTTCATTGTATTCTAACAAGATGTTGCCCATGACTTTCCTGATAGGCATATTAATTATTGTGAATTTTATAAATGCATCTTTATTCATTCTTTCCTTTTTCGATATCTGAAATCATTATTTTGATTGTCTAGTTGAAATTAAAGAAAGGCTCGGGTATCCCTTACAGATTAGTTTCTGTGGAGTTATAACTCTTTTGTTTTTCTTTATATAATCTAGCTTAGCATGGAGGAAATACAAGAGATATATAGGACACGACACATTGGCCGTGATCAAGCACGTGGTCTTGTTGGTTTGATGGATTTCTTCTGCTTTAGTGAGGTTAGTTTCACCTTATCTGCGAATCTCTTTACGATTAATTTTCGAAAATGTTTGGGAAGGAGTCTTTGTAGAGAAATGACATTTGTCAGCTGTATAAGAGTAAGCGGAATCATAGTTTCACATTAATTCCCTTCAATGTTAGGTACTATTAGTTTAGACCAGCCAATTGTCTGCTTGTATGTCAGATGTTTTTTTATAATAATTTTATATGTTCAATTATTCACTTTCTTAAAGTTGGATTGTAAGCTCAAACTTTCCTTTTATTTCCCTTTTCTCGTTTAATTATCATCTATGAACTTGAGGTGTATGATAAGTTTAATTTCTTATAGAAAATGCTGTAGTTTTTCTATGGGCATATGTTAAGATACCTATAATTCTGACAGTTTTCAATGCAGAGTATTTCTAAGAATACGGATTAAACATGTGCTCATTTCTTATATCTATTATGTCATTTTATGTTCTTTTTCTCATTGTCTAGTAAGTGATCAATCTATTTGTTTCGATGGTTGGCATGAGATCTATCTCTTCTAATTGGCAAACCTTTTGTTTACTGCTATGTTGTAGGCATGTCTTATTGCAGATGTTGTGCAACATTTTGTTGATGCTAAGCTGGAATTTGATGCTGGCTATGTTTATCAAGATGTGAATCGGGCAATACAGCATGTTCATCGGAGTGGATTGGTTCATAGAGGAATTCTTTCTGATCCACATAGGTACCTAGTTAAAAATGTAAGTTCTAACTTTAGCAAACTCCAGAGTAAATATATTAATGCTGAGATAGAATCTTATTGTGGAAAGATCTTTGCAGTTTATTTTCAATAGATTATGATTTTTTAGCTTGTGTGGGTTGGTGTTGGAAAGTAAAATATGTTTATGTGCAAATGGAAACCTTAAGACATACGAAGAAAACTTCCTAGCTGCCAGAATACAAGAAAGAAGTATAAGGAAGTGATTTTACTTACCCAAAAGTTAAAAGTAAAAACAAATTTTATGTGGGTTGATATTTCAGGGGCAGCTACTACAGTTTCTCAAGATGCTAAGAGACAAAGGAAAGAAGCTCTTCCTATTGACTAACTCTCCTTATTATTTTGTGGATGGAGGGATGAAATATATGTTGGAGGTAATTTTACCGATATGATGTAACATATTGAATATTTTACTGTATTTTTTTCGTCTTTGCTTTTGTAGTTGATATTGGGTATGATTTAAATGTTCAAACTTTGTTACTCTGGTTTTCTGAAGGTGATGATTTATCACATATCTTAGATTGTGGTAGCAATCTTCTCTGGAGGAATGTAATTTTGAGGTGTTGATAGTTTTCTGATCTTATTTTTACTTGGTCATCAGGACTATTTTGGCTGCACAGATTCTTGGAGGGATCTTTTTGATGTTGTAATTGCTAAAGCCAATAAACCTGAGTTTTACACGTCAGAGCATCCATTCCGGTTTGTATATTGTTTACACATTTTGCATGTACCGGTTTGTATATTCTTTACACATTTTGCATGTAAAATTGGACATAAACACGGTGCTTTGTTTTCTCTTATCTAGACAATCATATTGTTTGTTTTATGGTTTACTTGGTATTGCTAACCTTGAATAGAAGGTCATTTAAGATATTATTAAGTAACCGACTCTACTAAAAATTCGAACTGATAGTAGAATGAGATCTAATTAATATATTTCAATACTTTCCCTTAGTAGAAGGAGATCTAATTGATATGACCAAATTAAAACATTACAAACAAGAAAGAAGTAATAATAGAAATGAAAAGTCAAGGTTATGATTACCATGAAGATGAACAGCCAAGCTTCCATTCTCGACATAATCAGAAACAAGAAGTTTCTCTTCCTTCCTATAGTAATAAGCCACAAGTGGAAGCAAGTTAGGGTGATTCAATCGGCCTAGCCTCCTCATATGCTCTTGAAACTCTTCTTTTCCAACATTATTAAGTTGCTTAAACCTCTTTACAACCATCATTTTTCCACTTGACAAAGCAGTTTTATAAGAAGAACCAAAGCAACCACTGCCTAGTACTTCAGCCGAAGCTCTTAACAAGTCTGTTAAGTCAAATTGCTCTGTGTCATCCCTGATAAAGGACAATTTAACATTTTCAATCTTTTTATTAGAGTTTGTTGAGGCTTCACTGAGTGTGTCAAAGTCCTTAGCAGCCACATTGTTTCTTAAGTTTGATGCTTGCTTAGGATCATCTGCTAATTTATCTGATGAGTTGCTCCGACCTTTGAGGATAAAGATGACCACCCCTATTACGATTAGAGTTAATATCAAAGCTATTCCAACCATAATGATGGTTGATTCTGAGGGCTTCCGGTTAGAGGCATTCTGAGAAGTAGGATCTTCCGAAGGACTTTCACATGATTTTAATGGATGTCCACAAAGACCTTCATTGCCTGCTCATTCGACAAAGATTTAGAAAACATAGAGGAAGCAGTATTATGCAAAACATGTTAATGTCTCGTCTATGAACTACAAATTTTTCTTGATTACACAAATCCAATTTTTGAATTCTTGTATATTTCTCTCTATATAGATAAAGATTATTTACATCATATGTTTTCTTATATTTAATTAATTGTTTCTAACTTGTATATTCGTAATAATAATGAATATTTTATAATTATATTGATCTTCATTTAGCAAAAGGAACATTGGTCCATATATTTTTTAAATTTTTTGTTTAATCTATATATTAGTACTTGCCACACAATGCGCGCAGAATTTTTCTAGTTTTATCTATGAGAAATATACTGAATTATTAATAATATATTAACTTATAATGCAAAATTTGTATTAGTAAATTTTAAATATATATGGGACCCTAACAATAATTTTTGAAGACATGTAGCTCCTATTAACTTCTTTTAGGAATATATTTAATTAAAGGAAACAAAAAATATAGTTTTTAAAAAAAAATTAAAAAAGTAAAAGATTTACACTTTAGGCTATAGAGCATAGATACACATCATTTTGGTTATATTTTGATCAATTAGAATCTCTAGCTTTTTATAATTGTCGAATCTAAGAACTAAGAACTGGCGAGAATCATCGAATCCCGAATTTAGGTAATAGTCTTTTGTTCAGAGTGTCTCGTTAGAAAACAAGATGAAAAGAAATAAGCTATCTTTCACTCTTACCTTCAAATGACTTTTCAGTCAACTTATTGAGGCTTGCTGGTATTGAACCTTCCAACTTATTGTTGGACAAATTCACTTGCAATCCTTTCTGTTCAAAATTTGGAATCTGGCCTTGAAATTGGTTCCCCTCCAGCCTCAGGTCCATAAGCTTAGGCAAAGTGGTCAAAGATGAAGGAATATTACCAGTAAACTGATTTTGAGCCAAATGCAATTTCTTCAACCAAAGCATATCAACAAAAGCATCCTGAGGAATCTTCCCAGAGAATTGATTACTAGACAAAAACGCAGATTTAAGCGCACCAAGTCGCTTTATATCTGGCAATGCGCCACTGAAATTGTTGTTCATGAAACTCAAAGTTCTCAAATGTGGCAACTCATGCAGAGAATCAATATCAATAGTACCCATCAACCCCATATTCTCAAGTTGAATACCCCAAATATTTCCACCAGAACAAAGAAGACCATCCCAGTTAGCCTTATTGTCAGAGCAAGGCGGCTTAGAGTCATTCCAATCGGATAACACATCAGTGTTGGTTATAGATTTCTTAAACTTGAGGAGTACCTCAGTATCTGACGCGCACGAAGAAGCCAAGACATGGAGTAGGATGATGAGAAACACGAGGCACTGACGCTGACATTTGCATGGCATCGCGCTCTTAGAAGGTGGTGCACGCACTGGTAGGGCGTTGTGCGTGCCCATCAGAGGGGATTGGAATATGGAAAGTGAGCTGAAGGAGAGGATGAAGGCACAAAATGGTGGTGATTTTTTTTTTATTTATTGCATTATATTTGAGGGAGAAAGAGGGACTAAGAATAGGGGACAGAGAAGCTGAATTTTGTGCAGGCCAAAGAAATGAAGGCAACTAAGTTGACAATGTCTTATTTTGGTCCATTTGGATGAGGTGTTTGTGGTTTATATGAGACATTTTAGGCTTGCCTTTGAATTCTTTAGGCTGCTATTAACTAAATACAGCATCCCTGTATCATTGGGGGGTCATACACATACATTTCTATTAATGTTATCAAAGTTCCAGGCTTATAATTCAATATCTGAACTTAAGTTCGGGTCATATAAAATTAATTACACTTAAGTCATATAAGATCATATATGTTTTAATAAGTTGGACATCCATATTTAACTTTAAATGATCTTAAATCAAACATTTGGTGTTAAATATTTAAATAAATTATATTTTTCACTCAAATTTAATATTTGATTATATTTAAATTATAAAATTTTAAAATTTTTATTAAAAATCTTATTAATTCAAATTACAACAAAAAATGCAAACAAAAAATTACAAAATATGATTTTAAATAAAAGAAAAATAAAAATATAATCTAGTATTATAATTTAACAAAGAAATTACCGTTTACTTTTTAATAATTTAATTCATATCAATTAAAACGAAATTATATGTATATATTAAAAAGCATTTAACTTTTTTTTTTGCATTTATATAAGTAATAATTTAACAAGAACTCAATTCAATAATTTTAATTTATTTTATATTAACTCATTCTAAATTTATTGTGTAGATAATAAATTTATTTAAGCTTTTCATCAACAAAACAAATATGTATTAATTTACATAAATAAACCGAATTTGTAAACTATTGGTCTTAACTTAAGTTTGACTTATTTATTAACAAACTTTAATTTAAAATTTCCTTCAAATTATTTATTAAATGAGCCGATCCAAAAGGTTCGGCTGAACACCCGTACAACATTGTACAACATTATATAGCAAAGTGACATAGATACAGCACAAAGGCTCAGCTTCAGCAAATGCCGATGCATCTAACTTTTGATATAGTTTCTGTAATATATTATAAGTAATAAGTAACTAGTTTCTAACAAAAAGATGTTTCTGATGATTCTTAACCGAGACTGGTGGTGGATGGAGATAGACCACACACCTCTCTGTCTCTCACTCGCCCAAGTCCTTTATTCTGGTTCTAAAGCAGAGACGCCATGGTTATGGATAGAATCAGACAGAGAACAAATATTTCTTGAAACTGTTAATTTTGATTCCATTTCAATGAAACTGGATCCTCTATTACTGAAAAAGTAAGGAATTCCTATTCTATTATTATGTAACATTAATGATGGAGTAGATATACTCAGTAATTATGCAACTTATGGTCAAGATGAATGGTGTGAAACAATTAATAATCATAGATTAACAAGGATGCAGAGAAGATGTTACAAAGTCCAGAATGCTAAAGTCCCCAACTTAAATGATATTGAATACAGCAAACTGAAAAGGCTCAACTACATTCGCCTATATATTTGTCCATGTAATTTCATGCTACAACACCTCATTCCAATTGATGGTATTTATCTGTCGGGCTTCATATCTGTATATGCTAATAATACATATTAGATAAATAAAATAACAAACAAAGTTGCTCAGTTTATTTACTTGATTTACCCTCGATAAGACAAAAAGGCTTGCGTGGTAATATATAGAAATGACAATCATACCTTATGGAATCAGGCATATTTTAGGATCAAATTCTGTATATCCAACATCAACGAGACAAAGGCCATCAGGAGGTGCTGGGGGTGCAGTGGCACGTCTAGATGTAGCATCCATCAGCCTTAGCAATGCATCGTCTTCTGCAACAGCAGCTGCTTCCCTTACTGATGTGGCAACAAGCACTCTAACCATCTGCCAAGGTTGGTTTTTCTCATCACTCAGTTTACAGACCCAAAGAGCAGGGGAACATTGCCAAAAAGTGGTAGGTATGAGCCAAAATAAGCAAAAACAGTGAAGTACACCCAGACTTATATCCTTTGAATTCATATTTTGGATATGTGAATTACATTTGCTACGACATATATACCAGCTGTACGTATAATAATTGATATGTAAAAGGCAAAAACCTTGCGCAAGAAGCGATTAGCAACCAGCTCAACACACATCACTTCTCTTCCTCCCTCGGAACCCTATAAAGGAAAGAAGTTAAAAGCCATCACCAAAGGAAAGTAAGAAAAACCACAATAAGAAGAACAATATCATGATGGTAAGAGATATTTACCAAACATGGCAATCTGATTTCTGCAGCTCGAGCATGGTAGATGAAGCATTCCGTTGGTGGACCACTGAAAGCAAAAGACAAGAACTTTGCAATAATTTCTCGAAAAACTATCATGTTGTTTATTTGCAAACTATTTACATGTGAACCAAGCAAAAATAAATAGATAAATAACGAAATTTAAAATTCAACTTTCTGCACACATGTCAGAGTTAGTGGCATGAACTCATGGGCCTATATGATCGAAATAGAGCATGACCCCATGGGCCTATATATTAAAAAGTGTGGCTTTTCAAAAAGTTAAGAATTTACTGTCATTCTTACAAGTTTCTCGAAGCTTTGGTGTCACGTGCAAACATCTTGTAGGATAGTAATTTTCCTTCTAGCTGTTGTAAAAGCTGGTTAACCTTGCTTATACTGAATGTCTTTGATTTGTTTTCATCTTCAAGCTCATTCTGGTCATTGATAGTTAGGTCATCATAATTCTCCTCACCAACATGTTCATCATATCTATTTTTCTGCTCACTGAGAGTTTTTTTTGCATCAACATTATAAAATTCACTCTCGCAGCTTTGCCCGTCATTTTCTCCATCATTTAAAGGAAAAATATACATATAGTGTCTCCATTTAGCAGTGAAGTTGGGATGGAATACACGTGACACCTACAATAAGTTACAACTTCCACTCGTACATGAGGAAAAGGTCATCACATAATCACAATTTCTCATCCTGATATCGACAAAACGGAAAATCACCTCCGAATTTTAAGAAACGTTACCTTAGAAATGGATACAACCCTGAGTTTCCCTACTGCTGCATGGTTGAGGCAATTTTCAATATCACTAGGTTTAATATCTGTTCTCCAAGTATCTAAATATATAATTACACCATCAGAATAGAAATCAATAACTCTTTATATCTTGAATATAATTGATGTTTTTTTTTACTTGCATGCGATGTAAGACAAACTGCTGCTTCACTTCAACAATAGAACACTGTACATCATCCAGTATAGAGAAACTAATAGCAAGGGTTTAAGATATACACATACTTTTGACACTTTTTCGTTTCAGAAGTGTTCAAAAGAATTTTGAAAGACACAACATGGATTGTGACAATGTATGTTAGCCCCGGTTTGGATCATATATAAAATAAGCCCGCGTCAAGCCTAACAATATATGTAAAGAAATCAAACTTAATTCCTTATTATGGAAATATTGAAAATAATAATTTGTTAGAAGTTCGGTGAAGATTTTTCCTGTTGGTGGCATTTTATAATTAAATACAAGAAAGGAAAATAGGTAAACCAACACACAATTAATGAGCATGACAATGAGATTGCAACATACAAAAAGAACACACTTGCTGAAGAGCCGAAACTCCTTTGTCGGTGCGTCCAGCAACAATTGTACATCCCTCCAATGGTTTACACTGGTCTTTCAGTAACTGAGCTTTCTTCTCATCAACAAACCTCCCAAGAGAATTTTCAACTATGCTGTAGAAGTAAGCAATTAAGTTCAGGAGAAATGGAGGAGAAAGGAAATCAGAAAAAGAAAAGTTCAAAATAGATTGGTATGGTAAGCAGCAACAGATGTGCATGGTCCAGTTTTCTTTCAAAATATGTTAAACAATCATAGGCCGTAGAACATGGGATGTGATCAACCCCTACAGATAAAGGACTGCATAGCAATGAAGGACGGAGTTTTCCGCATGCATTAGAGGCAGAAAATCATAGATGCGAGAAAAAAATGCTCTCCATCTCCCACGAAGTTCAATGATTTATAAAGATGCAACTCATATATAACTATCAGTAGCGAATAAAGGATATGAAACATCATCGTTTGCTCATCCAATGAAATTCTTTGAAAAACATCAGGACAGGAAACAACTTACCCTTGAACAGTGTTCAAACCAGGTTGCTTTTGCCACCCATCAAATGAATCCCCGTTATATGAAAGAACTATCTTAAATGTAACTCTTGCCCACCTCCCAGACTTTTCAGCTCGAACATTCTCAGACTCAGTTCTATCAGAAGCCTTTGGAATTTCAGCATCATCATGAACAACACATGTCTGCACGTAAAAGCTATATAGAATGAATATAACATTCTCGGTAAAAACATTAATACCACAAATAAACTCAATGCAAAGGATCAGTAGTTAGTAGTATAGTTAAATTAAACAATATCGATTACGACTATCAAGACAATACACTAGCTCAAGACAATATCAAGGTTCTGCTTTCGTCAAGCTAATTACCTATTAGTTTCCTATATATTGTCAAACAATCATTAATGGTAAATCTTCACCTTTCTAGCTATATAGTGTCAGACTAGCTATATAGTGTCAGATTTCATGAAATCCTGATCATTAAAGGAATTTGGTGTTGATGGCTATCAAATCTACAAAAATTTGACTATTAGAAAATGCCAAAATCTCCAGTTCCAACTGCACTTAGCCATCGGTAGGAAGGCAACTGTAACGACCAAAACCAACAACCTATATTATTGAGCCGGACCAGAGTCTGACCCCGCATCCCATTCGGCTTACAAAAAAAAGCCAAACCAAGCCGAGCTTTGAACTACCCAGACTTGGTTTATAATAAAAATGTAAAGCTTGGAGTGACTTGGATTTGACCGAGCTTTCATTCAAGAGCTTGTGTTTGGATTTGTTTTAAAATAGATATTTGAGCTTCGCTTGGGCCTTTTATGTTTTCACAAGTCAAGCTCAACCCTAACAAGCCCAAGCAAAGCCCGAACTTATCAAGCTACTTGCGTTTGAATTTAATAAAATACATATTAAAAAAAACATCTTTTAAAATTTAATACACGTACAACACAATAATAGAAAAACATACAATTAAATTTAGAAGATCCAACAATAATAAAACATACAATCAACATTTCTTAATCGACTTTTGATATTTCAT
This sequence comes from Melianthus villosus, assembly GCA_036897605.1. Classification (NCBI taxonomy): domain Eukaryota; kingdom Viridiplantae; phylum Streptophyta; class Magnoliopsida; order Geraniales; family Francoaceae; genus Melianthus; species Melianthus villosus. The sequence goes on from JAYMTC010000956.1 coordinate 10,018, forward strand.
TTAATTAAGAGAGTAAAGAATTTTAAGATTTTGAATTGATAATGTGTTTTCGCAAGTAAAACAAACCAAATACAAAACTTGTATTTGGCTTGTTCAATATATAAACTTTAAAAATGTTTGAATTTGACTTGAAACAAGCTCAAGCCAATCTTTTAGTGAGTCGAGCCCAAATAGTT
>JAYMTC010000957.1:0-10190 GCA_036897605.1 Melianthus villosus
ATCACAATAGATGTGATCAATTCATTGTGCCTTTCTTAGTTAATAAACACAATTCTTTGATCCATTTTTTGTTCTGTTACATGAACAAGTATTTTGTATTCATCTTTTGTGTTTTGGAGACGATGGTTTTCCTGTTTTGTGCCTTTTCTGGGGCTTTAAGTTTTTGGTTAATCTGAGGAATTAATCTGCATTTGATCTAATATTGATGTAATTTAATCAACCGACTTTAAGTTATTGCTTGTCTTTGTAGAACTATTGCAACAGATGTTATCAGTTCAGTTGTGTCTGCCTATAGAATTATCAGATCCGTTATTTATTTTGTCACGTTTCTCCTTTTGGTAAGGTTAGATGAGTTATGAGATGAATGATAGTGACTCTCCTGTGCATCCACAACGTTCAGTTCCACGATTGAATGAAAGGATACTTTCATCCTTGTCAAAAAGATCGGTTGCTGCACATCCTTGGCATGATCTAGAGATTGGTACATGACATTGACTTCATTTCATATGTTCTATGCAAAATCAATTGCTTATAATGAATTAGATATTAATCTTGTTGCAATATGTTTTCTGCAGGACCTGATGCACCCCATATTTTTAATTGCGTAAGTCTTCAATCCAATTTTATATAGAGAATAACTCTATCCAATGTCAGAGCCATTTGGTAAAGAGGATATCCAGAATCGAAACTTGCTATAAAACTCATTGTCATTATTTATAATGCTCTTAGTATAGATCTGTGTTTTACCTTATCAGCGAGTTGAAAGAATGGAATATGTATTATGATTGCAATTTAACCTTTTGTTAAATACCTGCACTTTTTGTAAGATTGGATCTTCACATCTATCTTTGTACTGATTAAAGTGTTCCTTAATGGTTCAGGTCGTTGAGATCTCAAAGGGAAGCAAGGTCAAATATGAGCTTGACAAAAAGACAGGATTGATTAAGGTAAGGAGAAAACCCATTCTTTGATTTGATCCCACCTGAAAGAAGAATGCTTATGAAATAAAAAGAACCGAAAATATTTGTGTGGACGAGGATCCTTAAATTCTCTTTCAATTTCATATTACTTGTTTTCTTACATATCTTTGTTTTATTATGTTACTCTTTTTAGCCAGGTGATATAACTCATTATTTTGGTTCGCTATGCTTCAATCACAGGTTGACCGAATCTTATATTCATCAGTGGTCTATCCTCATAATTATGGTTTCATCCCTCGTACTCTATGCGAGGACAATGATCCAATGGATTGTTTAGTTCTCATGCAGGTCAGTTTCTCTCTTTGCTAAGATTAGTAGACAAGCTCATTTACACGTTTATTGAAGGATTCCGCAGACATTGTTTGCATTTGCCTGGATAATGTGGTTTATGTTATTTAGTATTTTGCTTAGGGTTAGCGAAGAAAGCAAATGAAAAACTCTCTATGGTACTTTCCGGAAAGACATGCTTATTACTTTCTCTCTTTATATATTTTTAGTTTGTTATGCTTTTCCCTCTACTCAATTTGAAAGTTCTTCAAAATTTCCGGGTTCTGTTACTTAGATATACCATAAACTCTGGGTCTGCCACTATGTATCAAGTTGATATTCAGTCTTGTTATCCTAGTTGTTTGTTGCATGTTTTAGCTACCTACTAAATTATGATTTGTTGTTAATTAGTCAAAGTTAATGATTTGTATAGGAGCCTATCCTTCCGGGTACTTTCCTTCGAGCGAAGGCTATTGGACTCATGCCCATGATTGACCAGGTACTTATTTTTCTTTTCAAATTGGAGACCTTTTAAACTTCCAATAGTTTATATAAAGAATTAGTTCTTCACTCCAGGGAGAGAAAGACGATAAGATCATTGCAGTTTGTGCCGATGATCCAGAGTATAAGCATTACAATGACATCAAAGAACTTCCTCCTCACCGTCTCTCTGAGATCCACCGCTTCTTTGAAGACTGTATCCTTAAGTTGTGCCAAAAACATATCAACACTAGTTTCCTTATGAATGTTTGATGTTAGTTTACCATTTGAGGTCATTTGTTTGTCCTTATATTATTGCACAGACAAGAAGAATGAGAACAAGGAGGTCGTTGTTAATGATTTCTTCCCTTCAGAATCTGCCATTGAAGCCATCCAGTACTCAATGTAGGTCTATCTTAAACAATTCTTCTAAGAACTAATAAATAATTAGGAAATTGAGATTACACTTTCAATAACATGGCCTTTTCCTTTTTATCTAATTTAGAAACGTATATTATCGCCTTCACTTATACTATTTCAGCTGATACTGCATGTGTATATGATAGCCAGTTTATCATACAAATCATTCTAAAATACGGTTTCAGCTCTATGACAACTGACTTTTTGAAGTTCAATCTCATTGAGATTCTTAAATTGTTTCGGTGCAGGGACCTCTATGCTGAGTATGTTTTACACACATTGAGGCGATAAGGCAGAGACTCAGACTCACTCTATTGACTTCAATAAATTGTTACATCGTAACGTTCGTGAACTGATGCAATTTCCATCTTGTACTATTTGTAATTTGGATAATTCTGAATGCTTGTTGTTTTTTGAATAATTCTTGGAGAATGCCCGCCAGTATTGAATATCTGAAAGACTGAGTGGAGAATAATTACTGTAAAATCATGTTTTGATGGAATAATAACTATTTATATCATATTGTAACTGTTGAGTAATTCTTATAAATTAGTCAACATGTCTTGTCACACGAAAATTAATATTTAACTCGAAACATGGATCATAATTAAGTTTGTTTTAGGTGGATCAGATAGAACAGAATATGACCACTCATGAGCTTATTTAATAAATTCGTGAATAAATAAAGATCTCAGTTAAACTTTTGGGTAAATTAAGCTCTAATATTATGCTTAGTTACCAATGGTCTTATAAATAGGGCTGACAATTTATGACATGATACGATAACACGAATACGACATGCGAAAAAGTTGTTTAGTGTTTAGGCTTAACGGATTCATGTCATAAACATGTCAAACCCGTTTTAAATTTAAACATATATAATATTTTTAGAAAAAATAATATGTGACATAGCTTATTCTATTTCATTTAATTTTCAGAATGACTATTCCATTTCTTTATTCTTCTATGTTCTCTTTCAAATCAAATTACATAACTTAGAGTTGAAATGAGGAAAAAAAACAAGAGATAGATAGTATTGTCCCGGAGAACAATTACTGATAATACTTATTAATGTTTTGCGCGTTTCAAGATGTCAGCATATTGATGTCGTCCATATTTTTCCTTGGGGTTTTTTCCCCTCGGGCTACTGTCCTTAGGGCCGAGTTTGCAAAGGCTTCCCCCATCGGGCTCCTAGCCTTAGGGCTAAGTTCGCGAAGGCTTCTCCCATCGGGCTCCTGCCCTAGGGCCGAATTCGTGAGGGCTTCTCCCCTTGGGCTCCTGCTCCTATAGCTGAGTTCACGCGGAGTTCTCCATCTTTTATTGTTTCCTGTCCCATCGCTCATTGAAGGCTCTCATTGAGAGTATTTTCGATCGGCGAACGCCAACCACTCCATTTCTAGGAGTTCTCGGGCCTTGATATATTTTTCTAGGATTTGTGTGAAATCCTCGAGGCGAGATACAGGTCGAGCCATGATCTCATTTTTAATCTCGGGGTCTCTAACTCTGTTTCCCAATTTCATGATCTCTAGGTTCGGTTCGATCATTCCTACTTGGAGAGCTTGCTTCCTGTATCTCTCCATGTACTTGTGTAGCATTTCCCCTCCACTTTGAATGATATTCATCAGGGTGAAATGAGCTTGGTGAGTTATGCTACTTCCAGTGAAGTTGGAGACAAATTTTCATGTCATTTTGGTGACGAAGTTTGCAGGGGAGAGAGTTGAATCAGTCACTGACCCCGCCCCGCTAGGGTCGTTTGGAAAGCTCTACATAATATTCCGTCATCTCTCCCGACGAGTATCATGTCACATCGGTACTCATCTACATGGTCGTACGAGTCGCTGGAGCCGTCATAAAGCTTCAGATGGGGCGTCTGGTATCCCCTAAGTAGGAGCGTCATCAGGTGCTCTTGAAATGGGTGAGCCCTGTTGAGCCTCTGTGCTGTCCGGTCTTACGCGAAGCTCCTTTCTACTGGGGCGAGTGGATCATTGAGGAGTGATTCGTTGATGAGAGATGGTGGCATGTAATACGTGCATGTTGGTGTTTGGGTAACGCGCCTTGAGGAGGGGGATTTCTGGCGTCGTCCCGAGCGCTAATGAGGGACATTAACAATTGCCTGGAGGATACCTGCTCGCTCTTGCGCCTCTCTCAACTCTCGCACGAGCTCCACTATCATCTGAAGTATTTTTGTGATGGTGGCGTCAAACCTGTTATTGTTATGTCTGTTGCATGAGTCGTCACCTCCCTCGCCTCTAGGTACTTGGTCAGGAGAGGAATTTCGCGAGGGTGAAGCACTGATGAAGAATGATGAGGTCGAGAGCTCGACCACCACTAGTTCGTTCAGTCCAAGCCCTCCTCCTGAATTGTTCCATGGATTAATGATTTTGATGGTAGGACTTCGATTGTGACTGTTTAAAATGAGTTTTGAGAATTTGCCCTATAGTAAGCACCAAAATATTGATGCTGGAAATTGGATGTCCGACTAGGACTCAACAATCTGCACAATAGAACACATGTAAGAGGTGTCAACCTGTGGATCGGCGTGGTACCTCTGACGATCAAGTCAGTATATTGCACTTAATAGCCGGTGAATGAACTGCTAAAACTTGTAGGAGTATTTGTCAACATACCTTTACCATTTCTAGTGAAGGATATTTATAGGCATTTGTTGGTAACTGCTGGTAACTAATGTGAGCATATGATGACCGCTCAGTTGAGTTCTGACGTGGTTTGGGTTCCAAACCGTCGTCTCAACCGTTAGGGTCCACTACCTGTGTAAATCATTTCTATTGAGGAGGTACGTAGGCTTACGTGTACGAGAATGACGTGGACGAGCATATTAATTCTTTCCTCAACAACTATGTTAGCTCTCTTTATAGGCAATACAAACAAGTTTAAACACACGAACCTAAATTTTAGTCTGCACTGTCATACACTTTCTGCTGCATAACAAGAAGTCACCATTTGCCTATGTAAACTTTGAATGAGGGTGATAATTTCAAGTGGGACGCCCAATCTCTTAGCATTTTCTTCTTTGAGGAAATTATAAGTACTCCCACTATCAACTAGCATTAATAACACTACATCTTATATAAGGCTGAAAGTTTGAGAATTTTGGGGTAAATTTGGTCATCCAAAGCATGGAGGGTAATTTCAGGATTGGTTGTACCCTCAGATTGTGTGGGGGGTTTAGGATGGGTAGGGTTCCTACATCTTGTTCACCTTCTTCATCGAAATCAAGTCCTTATTGATGTTGTATGAAGTAATACATGATGTTGCACACATGACCCCATCGTTATGGTTATAGTTGTGTGAAATATTTTGTACTTTTCTTAAATGCGAAATTTACAAATTTTAATAATTTATGTTCAATCAAATTATGCGGAACCCATACTATAATTTAAACGAATAAATAACATGAAATATAAGTGAGCACATATGGGGACCTGTGGACGCTTGGAATAAGATAAAATGAATGGATCACATTGTATAGTTTAAAAGGGGAACTAATATTTAATATTATATATTATGTATTTTACTTAATATAATAGGAAACTGGATAGGAATGAGAAGTCCATTACTCCCTTTTAAGTTGACTTACCTCTGTGAAGGTAAGCAGCTCCATTGTTGGAGAAAAAGATAGGAAACAGAGAAAAATACCCGCTAAGGAAGGGAAAGCTCACATATGGTTTAAGTTTAGCCTTTGAAAATGAGTCTTTACTCAGTCGAGTGTTTCCATTCCGAAACCGCGAGAGATAAAAGTTTGAGGTGAATGCATGTTTAGAGCTTATGAGATGTATTATATATGTTCTGTTTGTTACATGTGAAAAATGGTTGAAAATGGTAATGATACTATTTGAGCCGATTGGAATTCTTGTCGTATTCAGTGGTATCGGTTGTGTTGGCAAGCTATAAGCTTAAGAAAACATATATACTTGATATTAGGTTAAACATATGCTGGTTGAGAATGTTTCTATGCAGATTTTAGACTCGATTTTGATTGAAAGACAGCTTGTACACATTTAGGTCTCCGGGTTTCCGATTAATTACAAGTTATGCAATTAATCACAAAACCTTAGTGGCTCGTTGTTGAAGATGAATGAAATTTTGCGATATATAAGACTCCTGGGTAAGGAAGAATACGTGATAGTTGTAGAGTTAACTATTATAAATGTCTTTTAACTAAGCATGGTAGTGCTAAAAGATATATATGAGTCATGCTCAAGTTGTATTATAGATGTCTTTTAACTAAGCATGGTTGTAAAGTACAAATATATATTCGTAAAAATTATGTGGGTTGGATAAGCTAAAAGACGTATGAAATTTACTTTATGCTTTTTATTTAGTGTCAATATTTATTCTATATTCAAAACATGGTGGATGTTCAAAAAAAGATGGAACTTGAAATGTAAATGGATTTGGAGACGAAAATTAAAATGAAGATTAATATCAAGATTTATAATTTATACTGATATTGTATTATGTCTGGATCTTAAACGTATTGTGCATGTGTTATTTATGGATGTTAAACTAGTTAATTTTTCTTTTGTATGAAATCTACTTGGATATTAAATTTAGTCAAGTTAATGGCCTATAAAAAAGTCTACTAATTTATTTATGTATCTTTTTTTTTTATTGAAAATGGCCTTGTTATTTCTGCATATCTTTGGTTGAAAATGACCTTATTAATTCTGCAATATTCTGATTGAAAATGAAAACAGTAACTTCACTATTACATGGTCAGATGAATGCACAGGTAAGTGGAAAATCGTTACGAGTCATGTGTAGGTCTGAGCTCTTCGCTACGAAAGCCATAGAGTTAAAGGCAAGTTTGAGGGATAAAAAATGAGTGAATTGGTCGAGTATTTGAGCAATTATATGGGGAAGTATGAAATTGCGGACAACTCCAAATATAAGTGAATTTTATCCAATCTTATTACTTTTAGCCAAGCATGATGGATTACTTTGAGAGAAGTTATCCAAACTTCATATTCGTACAACACCACGTTGCTGCTTGCTCATTTTATCTCCTATTACAATTCAATTTATCAAAAGCTTCATATTTCCATATGATGACATACGCAAGAACCATAGATGAAAAAATAAATGCCGAAGAAAGGAAGAATCTCCAAATTAACCAATAATTTAAAGTGGTTGGGTCATTGTCGGCCATGATGTACATAATGCTTTGAAGATTGTGTCTTGTTAAGAAATTAGTGAAATTATTCCGAGTAACTGAGGGTATTATATATATTATACTATCTAATTCAAGAGAAGTTCAAATAAATAAGATCTTAATGTTGTAATAAATTACTTCCTAATTTCTTTGTGTGACAAAAATTACTCTATAAGTGGATGTAATAAAAGCTATAGAGAAGAAAATGACATCAAATTAAAACCTTACATGTCCAACCACAAACGAAAGCTGAAAAATAATAGAGAAAGGAAAATAACACATTCCTATCAAGTTCATTAGTCTTTACACGTAAGGGTGTAAATGAGCCGAGCCCTTAACAAACTGGTTCGGCTCAATTCGTTAAGAGCTTAAATTCAGCTCATTTAATAAAAAGTTAAAAAAAAGATTGTATCACACGTCATGAGAGTTCAAATCAAGGAGTACATTCAATAATTCTTGTTGAGCAATTATTTTGGCATGGAATGAGAGCTCAAATCAAGAAGTACATTCAACCATGCTTAGTTTGTCAACAGACCAAATACTTAACCATACATCTTGTTGGTTTGTTACAACCGTTACCGGCTCCTATTCAAATTTTGGAAGTTCTTAAGATGGTTCTTATCACATGCCTCCCAATGTCCAAAGGCTTTACATTGCTCATAGTGGTGGTGGACATATTGTCTAAATACGACATATTGGCCCACTATAATCCGCATACCTGTTTTTCCGTGATCAAATTATATGGGTTCCCTAAAACTATCACTTCTGATAGGGTCTTGATAATCCTTAGTCAATTTTGGCAATAACCTTTCACCCTTGGTGGTAAAAACATGCAGCATAGCATATCATACCACCCTTAAACGGATGGACAGACCGAAGTGGTCAATAGGGGATTGGAACAGTACCTCCGAGCATTCACACATACCAAACCTCACTCTTAAGTTAACTTCTTTATCCTGGGCTGAGTGGTGTTATAACTCATCTTATCATTTATCCATTGACACGACTCCTTATCTATTGATATGACTCCTTACAAGGTAGTGTATGAGAGAAAAGCTCCGATTATCAGTCGCTATGAACCAAGTGCCAGTCCAAATGTCACAGTGGACACCTTACTAGTTGCTAGGGATGAACTACTGTAAAATCTCAAAAGGAATCTAGCACACACTCAATCTAAGATGAAAAAGCAAGCTGATAAGCATAAGAAACACTTGGAGTTCCAGGTTGGTGAATAAGTACTCCTCAATCTTAAGCCTTTTAGTCAACTCTCACTCCATTGCAATTACTATAAACTGAGTATACATTATTATGGTTCCTTTCAAATTACTCAACGTATCAGCGTGGTAGTATATAAGCTGAAGTTTCCTTCAACAATACTCATTCACCCCGTTTTTCATGTACGTTTACCGAAACCCTTCAAAGGCGACCCTGAGATTCTAGTGCTACAGTTGCTTGTACTTTCGATAGATAATCATCTTATAGTCGTTTCTTTTAGAATTCGACCTACTCGATAGGGATACTAGTACCTCAGGTGTTGGTGCAATGGTAGGGCTAGTTGAGTCTGAGAACTCGTGGGAGTGTTTTGAAGAAATTAGGGCCATATTTCCTCATTTTAACCTTGAGGACAAGGTTTGTTTCGATGGAAAAAGTAATGATACGAATGTACAAGTAGAACTACCCAAGCTGAAGAACAAGAGAAAATAAGACGAGTTGACAGTTAAAGCGGTTGAAACGGGTGGTGGCCCAAATGAAGAAACTGGAGCAAGGAACAAGATCCGTTAAGCTCGCCGGTTGGATGAAGGACTATGTGAACAAGCGCGCAACATCGGCCCGTGAGTGACAAGCCCAATAGTTAATAAAGCCGAATCCAATTGTATGGCACTGTGCATCCAACGACTCTTTTCTAATTCTATGCAAACATTGTATTTATCTTTCCTTGATGATGTATTATTGACCTAACTATAAAAGGCAAGCTTGTCATTTTTTTTTTACAGAATATGAATAAGAATTATCCTACTTTTGCTTTATCTTTCTTTCATTTTCTTTTCCTTTTATATATTTGTTACTGACGTTGTAAGAAGTCATCTCAGAGCTATTTCTTAACGGAGGATGAGGTTAGAGACGGAGGCGAAGGTGATTGAAGATGAGAGAGAGGAAGGACAAGATGCAGAAGGATGAGTTGGAAATGAACTTTTCATTTTACTTTTTATATTCTTATTTTTTTTAATTAATAAAAAATTATTGAATTGATTAGTGATTTTAGACCGAAATTGTTAATTGTTATTATAAAGACATTTAAGGGTTTAATGATGAAATTTATGAACACAAATGATCATTCTAAGAATCACGTTATAGATTAAAAATAATTTTAACCCTAAAAAGAATTAATAATTTATTAGCGATAGTGATAATAGTGAGCCGAGATAAATGAGAATTCCGTCTCATCTTATTCTTAGTAGTGCGAGAATGAAAATTGTAAAAATAAGAATGAAAAAATATTTCTATTTTCCAACGGGAACGAGACATGAATGTGAATTCAAGTATCATATCTCATTTATATCTCGTTCCATTTAAATTTATAGAATTGTTGAAATTGTGTACTTTTTTATTGTGTAATCATATGATAAAACTCTTGGTTATTGTATATTATTGATTAATTTCATATTATTGATAGTCTTTTAATGTCCTAAATTTTATTCTGGTCTGTTTCTTGATTTAAATATGCGATAACAACCTATTTTTTTTAAGAGAATAATTAAAAATTAGTTATATTAAGTGGGAATGAGAATGAATAAATAATAATTGGAATGAGATAAGCAAATTCTATCTCATCCAAATGAGATAGGAATTTTGACATAAATATAAATATA
>JAYMTC010000958.1:0-10189 GCA_036897605.1 Melianthus villosus
TTTGAATTTATAAGATATTTTTAATATATTTTAATATTTTAAAGCCTGCGTTTGTGTAATTTATAAGAAGTTTTATATTTTACTTTTAAACATAAACAATTCATTATCATAAGTAAAAATACAATTTATTTTATTATTTAACATCAATAATATATTTGAATCATTTAAAATTTAAGTATAAATGTAAAGTTTATTAAAGCATATATGACCTTATACGAGTCGAATTTAAGTTCAATTAATTTTAAGCGAGTCTAACAAAAGACATAATAAGACTCACTTGTAAATGAGCTAAATATAAGCAAACTCTAATTCTTAATAAATCGAATCTATAATAGTTCTGCTTAGTTACACCCCTAAATATATGTCATATAATTACTTTAAGGTCTAACAAAATAATTGTAAAAAATTTAATAGTTACCAACACGTGTTGGTAACTATTAAATTTTTTTTGAATTATTAAGAATTAGAGTTTGGCTTAAAGAATGACTCTGTATTGAATTTTTTTTTATAAAATGAAATTCGTTTACATAATCTCCTTCTTACAATATAATGTCAAATAAACTCATAAAAAATTATTCAAAATTGTAACTGAACAATTCTGAAGTGATTATGAGCTAAATAGTAGCCAAATCCGAGCAGCTTACCTAGTTTGATATGGGATTTGGGCCACTAGGAACTTCATGAGCCCCCGCTTTGAATTCCCCACGTAGAATTTGCCGGTTTTGGGTTGATTTTGGGTGTAAATTCATGGTAGATGTTACTGAAACTGAGGAATCTAAGAGAATCCCTTTGGTGGAAATTGAAAAGACCATAGATGATCGGTTTAGTTGATGAGAAGGATGAATAAGAAGAAGAAAAATGAAGAGAGGGGCAATAATGATATTAAAATGGTTAGATTTGGGGTGAATATGAGAAATGGAAGGTAATTTATGGAGTGCCATACAATAAGGAAGAAGAAAGCAATACCCGCCCCCCAATAAACCACAAAGGTTCAATATCCATTAACCAGAGGCTAAGTGTAAACGGGAGAGAAAGAGGGCAATAGTAACTTCAGAAAAGGAAAGTGGAGAAAGGATGTTTTTGAATTCTATTCATATCGGGAACAACTTAATATGGAAGTATATAATACATGAAAGTGGGCAGAATTAGGGTTGTCGAATTTACCAAATACTACTTTGTAATTACAAATATCATGAGAAGATGCAAGGGCATTTTGGGCTTAGTGTTACAATTCTATTTTTTTTTTGTTGGTAATTCACATGTTCCCCTATCTCGCATGGGAGATAAGACTAATTATGTTTGGGACGTGGAGTGATATAGTAAATACTTTGTAATTACAAATAGTAACTACCTTAAGAAGTATGTTTGAATATTGTATTTAAATAAAATATTTCTAATTACATTATTTTATTTATTCTGATATAAAAGTAATGTACGTATAGATGATAATGATATTAAAAAGGAAAATTTTAGGAATTTTGAAATTCCATCAAACAGTTGAAGCGAACCAGCAGAAAGCACACAATGACAGACTTACAAATCTTCCATTGGGAAGGAAGAAATTTAAAATCAAACTTGTGAAGATAAGCCGATCCAGATTGCTTATATGTTGTATTAACTTACTTAGTCTTTCTTTGGCTAATTCTAAAATCCTCTTATACATACGTGAGATTCGGTCATTAGATTTATTTGTGGTGCAGATACTGTAAGATTCCTTTTAGGTTATGTTAGTTGCTGTTCTTAGCGGTTACTGTTACTATCTCAACTTATTCTCAAAGTCATTGATTTGTTTATTGGACTAAGTTCATTTCCATTCGTTTGTTTTTGTTGGATGAGTAGGAAAAGTTCAGAGTTGCAGTTTTGGTTTCACAAGCTGCACTTCAGTTTATCCAAGGTCAGAATCTCATATAATTAACTGGAAATTGAATTGTGTTGTTTGAGGTATAAGATTTTCATGATCCTTTCTGAATCCATACAGGTCTAAAGTTTTCCAGTGACTACACTGTACCAAAGGAAGTAGAAGATGCAGGTTTTCAAATTTGTGCTGATGAGTTGGGATCTATTGTTGAAGGCCATGATGTGAAGAAGCTGAAAGTTCATGGTGAAGCTGATGGTATAGCGAACAAGCTCTCCACATCATGCGCTGATGGTATTTCCACTTCGGAGGATTTATTGTATCAGAGAACAGAAATTTATGGAATTAACAAATTTGTTGAAAGTCCACCCCGGGAATTTTGGGTTTTTGTGTGGGAAGCTCTTCAAGATACAACCCTCATGATTCTTGCTCTTTGCTCCTTTGTCTCGCTGATAGTTGGTATAACAATGGAAGGATGGCCAAAGGGTGCCCATGATGGACTTGGAATTGTTGCTAGCATTCTGCTTGTTGTATTTGTCACTGCTACTAGTGATTATAGACAGTCTTTGCAGTTCAAGGACTTGGACAAGGAGAAGAAGAAAATTACCATTCAGGTCACCAGAAATGGTTTCAGGCAAAAGATCTCTATATATGATTTGCTTGCAGGCGATATTGTTCATCTTTCTATAGGTGATCAAGTACCAGCTGATGGACTTTTTCTTTCAGGGTTTTCTGTGTTAATAAATGAATCCAGCTTAACTGGGGAGAGCGATCCAGTTAATGTGAATTCTGCAAGTCCTTTTCTCCTCTCTGGAACCAAAGTTCAGGATGGGTCATGCAAGATGCTAGTGACTACCGTTGGAATGAGAACCCAATGGGGTAAACTGATGGCTACTCTTAGTGAAGGAGGAGATGATGAAACCCCATTGCAGGTGAAACTTAATGGTGTGGCTACCATTATTGGAAAAGTGGGCCTCTTTTTTGCTGTGGTGACTTTTGCTGTTTTAGTCCAAGGCGTGTTTAGGCACAAGCTGGTAGAAGGGTCTCACTATATTTGGTCTGGAGATGATGCGATGCATATATTGGAATGTTTTGCTGTTGCTGTTACAATCGTCGTGGTTGCGGTTCCCGAGGGTCTGCCCCTGGCGGTGACTTTAAGCCTTGCTTTTGCCATGAAGAAAATGATGAATGACAAGGCACTTGTCCGCCATCTGGCTGCTTGTGAGACAATGGGTTCTGCCACAAGTATCTGTAGTGACAAAACTGGGACACTAACTACTAACCACATGACTGTTGTGAAAGCACAAATTTGTGGGCAAATCAAGGAAGTGACCAGCATTAAGGAGTACCTTAACATACCTGATTCTGCCGTGAAAATTCTACTTCAGTCAATATTTAACAACACTGGGGGAGAAGTTGTTATCAACATGGAGAACAAAATTGAGATACTAGGAACACCCACTGAATTTGCTCTTTTGGAATTTGGTTTGCATCTTGGTGGGGATTTCCATGCAGAACGCCACGCATCAAAAATTGTGAAAGTTGAGCCATTCAATTCTGTAAAGAAGCAGATGGGTGTCGTTCTAGAGCTCCCTGGAGGAGATTTTCGAGCACACTGTAAGGGCGCTTCTGAAATAATATTAGCTTCCTGTGACAAATATATAGACTCAAATGGTGAGGTTATTCCTCTTCAGAACAAGTCTGTCAATCATCTGAAGGATGTAATTGAACAGTTTGCTTGTGAATCTGTTCGAACTCTATGCATTGCTTACATGGACATTGATGGTGAGTTCTCTGCTGAAAGTCCTATACCCAGTACTGGGTACACATGTATCGGAATTGTAAGTATCAAAGATCCAGTTCGCCCTGGTGTCAAAGAGTCTGTTGCAATTTGTAGGTCAGCTGGTATAACTGTTCGGATGGTTACTGGAGACAACATAAACACTGCAAAGGCAATTGCCAGAGAATGTGGAATTTTGACTGATGAAGGAATAGCTATTGAAGGCCCAGAATTCCGAGAGAAGAATGAGGAGGAACTCCGGGAACTTATCCCAAAAATTCAGGTGCCTTTTCATTATTCATAGTGTTCCTATGGAACCAAAGTGAAGGGTTATTTAGTTTATTCCCATAAAGTTCAATTTGATAATATCTAAGTGGGGGTAAGCAAATCACTAACAAAAAGTAATTATGATTGACTTCAATCAAGTGTAACACTTTTCACTTTATCCCTGTGACATAATCCTTAATATTTCTCCATATCCAGGTAATGGCCCGATCTTCACCAATGGATAAGCACACCCTAGTGAAGCATTTACGAACTACATTTGAAGAAGTTGTTGCTGTGACCGGTGATGGTACAAATGATGCTCCAGCACTTCATGAAGCCGATATTGGGCTAGCAATGGGGATTGCTGGAACAGAGGTGTTTGAACAGTTTCTCCGTTTTGAAGTTTTTAGAAGGCTCCTTCAGGACAGATAGCAAAAAATACAAATAATACCAATTTCCCTCAAATTTGATATATAAATCAGTATTATTAGTTTTGTATAATATGTATAGGCTCATAATAAAAGTCCTAATAATATAAAAGGACTAAAACTCCTGAAATAATAACTAAATATCAAATTAATTATACCCAAAATAATTAAATAGGCCTAGTGGGAGTCTCTCACTACTCTTATATTCAAACAATGACTTAGCATATGGTAATTCGGTTTATTGAATTTATTTTCTGTTTCCTAAATTTTTCTATTTTTAGGTTGCAAAAGGGAGTGCTGATGTGATTATTCTGGATGATAACTTCTCTACAATAGTGACTGTGGCTAAATGGGGGCGCTCGGTTTATATAAACATCCAAAAGTTTGTGCAGTTTCAGCTGACTGTCAACGTTGTTGCACTAATTGTCAACTTTTCTTCTGCATGTTTAACTGGTAAGCAGATTTATCTATCTCATAACTATTTCTTTTAAAGGGCCATTTCTCTTGAAATGACAATAAAATATGAATGGATTTTCCTCAAGTGAATGGCACTAGTTATGCCATAACATAGTGCTGTAAATTGATTTAGTTACCCCAAGTGCTCCCCAGCTGACCACTATTTCCTAAAAATTTCGACATCCACTCATTCCCAAAGTTCTTGCTTATGCTCTTCTCGACTTCTCATTGATGTAGGAAATGATAACAGGGATATCTTTACTCAAGAAAATAAACATCAATTCTCAAATTTTGATAGGAAATAAATATTATTAGTTTTGTATTATAGATAAGTTAATTTCAATAATGATGTAAGCCATAGTTGTAGGCTTGAATGAAAATACAAAAAAATGTGACTAAAAACCATCAAACAATAACAGTAATGACTCCACCCAACGACCTATAATATTCGGTTTCATAGATTTTGGCCAACATCTCATACTATTAAACTCTGGTCAAGGTTCTCTTGGTTCACCATATATTTAAAAATCATGATAACTTGATAATTGTAATAGTTTAATTGAAATCATATATATTTATTATAAATGATGTCTACACCGCTTCGATGTAGAATGGGGATTACAATAAATTAGTATCAAAGTCTTAAATAAATATTAAATAGGCCATATACGTCGTACATCATTCTCCTCTGGTAGAAAAGAATTCAACTTCTGCTAATACGACCTCTATCAATTGTGAATCTTAATAATCTGTAGTGTAGATACCAAAAGAAAAGATCAGGAACAACAACGATGAACTCGAGAAACTACCACTGTCCCGCATCACTGATATTAGTGACAATATCAGTTTTAATCTTATTGATTTATGATTTATTTATTCCCCTTGGCAACCTATGTTTTTATTTTAACAACCTTAAAATTTCGTGCGCACAATTCGATAAATCTCCTCTGATCATTAACTGTAATTCTCCCTGTTCCTGATTTGGATAAATAGCTTTACATTGTTCCTACTGTTGGGTTATTCCCACATCGAGTGTGGAAGGGGTGGGTGTTTGATTATTAAGTGTGAGAGAAAGCTTTAGCTCTTGAGTTGGTTTTGGGGTGAGAGGTCCAATAGCCCCCAACACCTACTACTGACTGAAAAAACTGCAGGCACTACTGCATAGGCTTGGGTATCTGCATGTTCTGCATTAGGTTCAGACTTGGCCTCAATGGAGGGTTTTTGCATTGCAATGTGATTTATGTAATTAGAGGGTCTATGTCATTTCCTAAAATGGAAGGGAGGTTGTGTGAATTTAAGATACCTTAAGGGAGGTTGGAGTTATTTTTGCTTTCTTCAAAACACTACTATTTTGGATATAATTTTTTGCGGTTTTGTTTCTGGATTTGATTCATTTTCAGGAAATGCTCCACTCACTGCTGTTCAGCTTCTCTGGGTCAACATGATCATGGATACTCTAGGAGCACTTGCATTGGCAACAGAGCCTCCCAACGATGACTTGATGAAGAGAGCACCTGTTGGTAGGAAAGGGAATTTTATCAATAATGTGATGTGGAGAAATATCTTGGGGCAGTCATTGTATCAGTTTATCATAATATGGTATCTTCAGACTGGAGGAAAAACAATTTTTCATCTTGATGGCCCAGAATCTGACCTGATATTGAACACACTTATTTTCAACTCGTTTGTCTTCTGTCAGGTAATCTTGGACATTTTATGTTTGGAATCTGGTTATTTGGCCACACGTGTTTCTATTCTTTCCTGGTAAAAAAATATGTGAAAAAGCATCTCCATATATTGGAAGTAATAGTAGCTGGTTGATCTTACTAATTCACTGATATGACATGTAAATTTACCGATGTTGAACCTATCACTATTGCTAAACGAGTTGCACAAATTAGCAAGTGGCGCTTATTTATGCTCCAATGCTATTATCTTTTTTCAGGTTTTCAATGAGATCAGCTCCAGGGAAATGGAGAAGATAAATATTTTCAAAGGCATACTGGAAAATTACGTCTTTGTGGCAGTAATCAGTATCACCATTGTCTTCCAGATCATAATTGTAGAGTTCCTGGGTACATTTGCAAACACATATCCTCTCACTTTGCAACAGTGGTTCGTTAGCGTTCTTCTTGGATTCCTTGGCATGCCAGTAGCAGCAGCTTTGAAGATGATCCCTGTCTCATCAAACTAAGATTACGATGAAAAGAACTTCACTTCCAAGTTTGCAATTCAACCAATATTGACCTGTTAGCATTTTCATTTTCCATTTTGTTATATAGCAGTAGGCATCACATTAGACAATTGAAATTTACATATATTGATAGACAATGACTGACATTTAAACGTTGGGTATTCCTTCCAGAAAAAAAATGGCATCAATATTTGTAAGCATATTATCCTATGTAATTTTTTTATATTTATTTTTTAATACAATATTTATATTTAGAACTCACACACAACAGTTTGCCACCTTAACTAGCTCACCAACTTGTTGAGGTTCGAATAAACTTACTCCAATTTATACTAACACAACTTTTAATTACAAAGATTTGCTACTGATTGGTTTCTATGTGAAACTCAGCTTAGCTAAGGTTTGCAACTGATTGGTATCTCTGTTAAATGTCAACACATGAGACATCCATATATTGGTGTGGAGACAGTTTCCTAGCATAGGCTGGTTTTCTATGTCCAAAAGGCCACCGCATGTTTTTTCAAGTTGTTGTTGTTGTTTTTTTTTTTTTAATTTCTATAAGAAAAATATTATCTATTTAATTTTAACAAAATAAATAATGTTTATTGGTTTCTACAAATTGGTGAATAATACATGACTAACATGCTACCTCACCTATATTAATGCATAGATGTCATGTATTAACATTCAATAAATAAATATTAAATTTCACCGTTGTTATTTTCACAAATAGCTTTTTTTTAGTAAAAAAATTTATTATAAATGCAATTACTTACTTATTATTACTAAAAATGTAATATTTCTTAAATCATTTAACTTAATTAACTAATTAGTAAATAATTCAAATCAATTTTTAAGTGTGATATGTATTATATTTTGTTTAATTAATTGTAAATGTAACTATTAATAAAATTATGTAACATCTGAAGTTTTAATGGTTTCAAAATCATTTAAAAAGATTATCTTTAACATTTTTTTATCTAAATTATATTTACGTATATTTTTTTTTGTAATTATTCATATGAAAGCTAATTTCTCCAGTGTGCCTTTTAAAAAGAAGTTGGATGGAAAGATTTATTTAAGACGCATTTTGAAAATATTCATTAGTAAATTAGAACATAGAACCTTAATTCGGAAGATGAATAGTTTGAAGACGCAATTTAGTTTTTCTTTAATGTTGCTTAATTATTAAAATACAAAAAGTTAGTAACCTTTTGAATGGAAGAGGTAAAATTCTTCGGTGCCGTAGGATCATTCTGTAACATTTAATATGAATATTTTTTTTTTAAATTTATAGGTTGTAACTTTGTAAGTGCTTATTCATTCCATTCAATTAGAATGGTAAATGGACCAAATATTTTTGGCTCGGTTTGGACTTGATTTGAATTTTAATATCTATGTTATTGGATTCGAATATAATTGAATTCGGATCGGATATGAAAATTCTTTGTCGAATTTGGCTCGTGAGTATTCGCAAATATAATTGGATAATCTCGATCGTAATCGAGTACTCACAGATATTTATGAATTTTTATGAATAAATATGTATATTAATTAAATTAAACATTAGATACTCGTAAATACTCTCGGGTAAAAATAAATTCGAGTAGTTCACGCGTGTCTCATAAATTATCCGATTCAATTTGAATAGATAAACGTATATAATATCTTACTCAAACTCACGTGTATGTTTTGCGGACCGACACGAATAGGATGAAGTCGGAAGCGGTAGACAGAGACGTGATTTTCCGTGGCTGGTTGGTCACTACAACTTGTCCAAATAAAACTCTACGGTTCTAAATTTCGACACGTCAGCTTACACATAAACCGCACGTAAGTCGTCGGATGCGAGTTATCATAACGTGCGCTTTTTCATCCCAACGTAATCTACTACTACTTTGCGATTCAATTCATCCACTCTCCTCATTTTGCTATTATTACCCGACCGCTACAATTTCATCTATTTTAATTGTATGGACGGTCCTTATAGTTTAGATGATTGTATGACATTTTCTTAAATTTTGTTTATTGGTAAGTTTATTTTCATTTTTTATTTATTTTTTATAATTAAGGTCATTCTGTTTATGATATATCTTCATATTTAAAACAAATATTTTAATAATTTAATGAAATTTTTTACTTTTATTTTATAAAAAGATCTTACATAAGTATTTTTGTATAACTTAACAAAGTGAAACTAGCTAAATCTAATGGGTTTCGAGTGAATGTCAAAAAGGATAAAGTATTATTGCAAAAATATAAAAGGATGCAAAATTATTAATAAACAAAAATATTTCCTTTACATTATGTTTGGAAACATAAAGTATTTTGAGATAACATCTATCTAAAAGTTTAATATTTATAAAGTCAATAAAAGATGTTAATAATATTTTATGATATTAAGAAATATATTTTTTAGGGTTTTGAAATTCTCTCCAAATAAATATATGTAATTTGAAAATATTTAAATTTTATTCATATGTTTTTAAAAATGGATTTTAAAAACTTTATAATTCTATTTCTTGTAATTGTTTATACATTATTATGACTAAAATCACTAAAATGAAAGTTATTGAAAACCTCTAATCAAATACATATTCGTAAACATATAATTAAGTTATTTTAGATTATGTTTGAATATAATATTTAAATAATCTTACATCAATTTTACTTATTCTTATGTATATATATTTTATGTACAAATGAGATGATAATACAATTGTGTTATTTTTATGATACCAAGAAGAAAAATTTTAAGAATTTAAATTTCTGTCAATGTTATTTCAAAACAAATTAAAACTAGAGTCAAAATATGTACTCACGCGCACCTGTATTCTTGTTTTTCTACCAATCTCTAATTCTAATCTTTCTCCCCAATCTAATATTATAGTGCTGGTATTGACCAAAATTTCTTATGGTCCAATTCTGATCTAAATACCGTGACTTTACAATATTTGATTTATCAGAATTCTATATATTACATTTAATATAGAAATTCTTAGGAGACATTCAAGCTCTTATTTTTACAACTTTAGATGCTGCTTATATAGGCGAATACATAAAGTGTCATTATTGATTAATTTTTCAAATAACATTTTATTTAATTTAATTAATCCAACATAATGTATGCATGACTTAAGATAATCTATTTAAGGAACATAATATAATAAATAAAAAAATATGACATAAAGGATCTAAAGTAATAATTC
>JAYMTC010000959.1:0-10184 GCA_036897605.1 Melianthus villosus
GGTGTAAAATTATATGAAATATAACATGTCTATCATTTTTCATAGAATTTTACACCCTACGCTTCTACGTTCTTTCACATTATTTCACATAGTGTAGAATTATCACTTATTTTATACGTATGTTGTTCTTGACATTGTTTTGAATTTTTGTTATTTTATTTTGACTTTTTATTCTCCTCTATTTGATTTAATTGTAGATGAATATATTGGTCTTGATTATCAAAAATTATATATTGAACTATGTATTAATATAATCAGTGGTCAGTTAAAATATATTTATCTTTAATTGTGGATCTACCACAAAGACAATGAAAGAATGTAGAACCATATGGTGTAAAATTATATGAAATATAGCATGTCTATCATTTTTCATAGAATTTTACACCCTACGTTTCTACGTTCTTTCACATTCTTTGTGGTAGATTCACTTAGTGTAGAATTATCACTTATTTTATACGTACGTTGTTCTTGACATTCTTTTGAATTTTTGTTATTTTATTTTGACTTTTTATTTTCCTCTGTCTGATTGAATTGCAGATGAATAAATTGGTCTTGATTATCAAAAATCATATCTTGAACTACGTATTAATATAACCAGTGGTCAGTTAAAATATTATCCTACAAATGAGATCAATTTTACAGTAAATGGAGCTAGACTATTAACTCAAACATTTGATTTTTTTAGTAATAATTCCATTTTTAAAAATTTATATAGCATTTCTTAGTTATTTTGTATTTTTTTTCTTTCTAATCTAATTAATTGATGATGAACATGGCGTGATACCGTTAAAAAAACAGTTGAGTTGTTTTAAAATACTAGTCGAGAGACAAATCAACTAGAAAGAAATAAAGTAAAAAATTCATTTTTTTTTCTAGAATGTAGAACAAATAATATTTTCATTTACTTCCAGAAGAAATCAAAATACTTATAAACAAGCTATGTTGAAGGAAGCTGAAATTTTTTTTTTAGACAAAATCATTATGTAAGTGCTCGTCATATAGTTGTTTTTCATTGTTACCGTCAAGATGTTGTCAAAGTGTTATGAAAAGTGAACCTTTTAACTAAATAGTAAAACAAAGACCTGGAGATCTTCGTCATAACTTGTCAATTAAATATTCTGGGGTTATATCTGTTTATGCAGACTTATATAAAATTTTTAAATTGATTTGCAAATACTATGCGAATTACAGTAATTTCTAACTATTTAATACTAAGTCATTTGAAACTTATGTAATTGATAATAACTAAAATTATTATTGAATGAAATAATATTTGTGGAAGCATCAAAAGCATGTTATGGTGGAGGATCACTTGGCGGATTAGTGTTATGTGGTATGTCCGTATATGTAAAATGAGCAAACCCAGACAAATTTGTGTTTTGGGATTTAGCTCATGCAATCGAGCATATTTATAAAGTTATGATTGATAACTTTTGCACTAGACCATTATCCGTAGTTCGCGAAACGAAGTTAAAATCTCTGATAAATTTGGAATAGGCTTTTGTAATCAAATTTAGAATCGGTTATGTATATATATAAATATTTATTTCAGCAGCATAAAAAATTGGCAACGAGTTTACGTGAGAAGAGGAACAAATTAAAGTATCTACAATTTTGATTGAAAGATAACTCGCATCTTTATCTTATTTCCTAATTTTAAGTTTAGCTTACTAAAATTTAGAAATTTTATTTTTCATTATTTTCTCTAGTTTCTGTATATTTAAATTTTGACTAACTTATTCTAATGAACACATGTGAACTATATACTTGAAAATATTTTACACTATAATTTATATAAAATTAATTTTAAAAAATCATAATTTTTAAATACATAATTATTATGATCATAGATTTTTGAACCTATAGACGTGTATTATCATTTCTTGTATATCTGACATGTTTCTCGTTTTTTATATAGCTGATAATTGTTATATGTCAAAAATTACAAAAAAAAATTGCCGAGGCATGGCGAGATGTAGTAGGAAAAGTGATTCAGAATACTATCAGAAAAATAATCGTCATGGAATTTATATGAAAATGAAGAGATAAAGGGACGAAATAGCTATAAGAATGGTTGAATTTATAAGCCATGAATATATGACCAAATCCGTTTGTATAGTGTGGCTAGTAGAGGTAGGCATGTGCATAATGTGGCTAACCTCATCAATCTATACCAATATATTTAATAGTAATTTGTTTGGTACAAGTCTATTTATTAAATATATTTTCATCTATACTAAAAATATGTTATATAATGATGCATTTTGATATGATAACGCATATACGTCTAATTGACAAAAACATGCACGGCGCGTTCATTGTGCGGGCTGAAAATTGAGAGCATTCTGGAGTTCCGAATCAGTTTAGCGCACCTTCACGGAAATGTCGACACTGCTCGCGTACTTGGAATTCGAGTACCCTGCTCATGAGGATGTTTTGCAAGCACATCCATCCCTCCACCTCCAATTGATACTGACAACCTAGCAGAGCACAGAGCTTGGATTCCCGCCTCTGTGGCGCTAGGGGAGTATTCTACTTCTCTTGCATTTATTTAATTTTGTTCATTGCCTTTTCTTGTAGTTATTTTCATATGCGGGACACTACACTGTCAGATTTAAGTTTCGGATAGTTGTGAATTCTAGAAATTTTACTATGCCTCTTATATCATCTCTTATCTGGGTTTTGTCTTCTCTGGTTTGTTTATTTTGGGATTTTTCTTTTTTTTTTTTTTACTTTTGCAAAAAAAAAAAAAAAAACAAATCTGATGATAGTCTATTATATCAAGCATGTCTCTGAGCCACCTGATTTGTGCTTATTTATTTCAGTATGGAATTTGAGTGAGTAAAAACATGTTAGGATATGACATCTGGTTTGAGTTTGGTAAATATGCAGGAATTGATCTACAAAGGTATGGTTGTGTAAATTGATATAGAATTTAGCTTTGAAACATAACCGAAATTTTTAAATGAGTATGGTCTGGTTTTTAAGATCAGGCTAAGACTACAAAAAAATGTATGCATGCATAGAAATGATCAAGGCATTATGATTTAACCCATCTGAGTTTGAACGCTTTCGAAAACCCGAATGTCAATCCATTAGTAAACCCTTGAGCTTTGTGAAAATTTCCTAATTTCATTTGTTTAATTAAACACACACCTGAACTTGTAGAGCAAAGACAAGGTGATACATAAGCATTTAGTTTGTGGGTAGCTGGGGGAGGCCATTTGGTAAACAAAAGACGAGGAATAGTCTTTTATAAAAAAAAGAAAAATAAAAAAGTGAAAAAAATGGAAATAAATTGGGGATTAGTGGAAAAGAAAGTAGTTTTTCACGAGAAAACGAGACAAATACGAAAGAAGTAGTAGAAAAGAAAGTATTGGAATATTCTTTGCTCTACTAGCTAACTCACTAGCCCTTCATGTTCTTCACTTTCATACCCATGCCTAAACCCCATTACAACCAAATAAAAGTCCTGGGTGATTTATGCTGCAATCATCACAAGTAGTGGAAATCTGGTTGAAAAATTTTAGTACAAACTGAAATGAGCATTACACCAACCTTTAAACACACTTGAGTGAAATGCAGACACATGAGGAAATTCACAGATCCACACTCATTTAACTGTTTTGGTTTAACTACAAGTTGGGTTCTGTATTGGTAAGCATCAACAATGCTTTGGTTGAGAAATATCATGTATGTTGTTGAATGAAATGATGTTTGTTCTATCTGGTACATGCGTTCACAAAAAATTCTGAAACAAATATATGTGTGCAAGAGGGGTGGTTCCCCGAGACTTTATTTGAGGACAAACAACGAAATGAGTTTTTGTTAGAAATATACATGATATCTACCTCTTTTCTCTTTGTTTTTTAAAGAAGTTTTTATGAATATAAATATTTTTATTGATTTGTCTTTCCATCATAAAACGAAGATGAAAGAAACTAGAAGTCTATGAATCAACTACAAGGAAATATCTCAAAGAGAGCAAGGGAAAGAAAGATAAATAAAACAACTTCAACGTGAACCTCGATAACAAGCATGAACAAAGGGCATAGAGCTTACTGGTGAACATTCATGATGCCATTTACAACCGTAAAGGTGTCAAGCAAGAATGAACGTTATTCATTCACTCTTGTAAGGGCCATTCACCTATTATAACAAAGGAGAATTGCGAGATGAAAGAACAAAACGGCAAGTGGAGATCGACGAATAACGTGACGGCGTGAGACGGGCAACAAGGGAACGAGGCGAAAACAAGTGCATAAGGAGACGGCATAGAATTTATTCATTCAGCCATAGAAGCTACAATATAGTTTTTTAGGTGACTCTTTTAAGAAAATTATTAATTTAGTTTTTACACGTTACATAGGAATTTATAATTAATAGAAACTACAAATGTAGGTTGTGACAACCTTCGCTTCTTTTTTAAATTGGTTTCATCTTATAAATTTTAATTTATTTGTATTTTTTTTATTATTATTTCGTGAAGAATAATTAAATCTCGTTCTAGAGATTGTAATATAATATTTTGTTTTTTGTTATTGTTGAAATGTTGTTTATGGTGAAAAATTTATCTAGTTTATTATACAAATTATTGGGATGTGAAGTATGGTAAGCTTAAGTAACCCATTAATTTGTAATTATGCTAGTGAAATATTAGCAACCTTTGAATTATCTTGTAAAGTTGTGAAATAAGGTAAGTGGTTGTTAATTAATAGACGTATTTGATTTATAAGTAAGACTATGAGACTTGCAACATCTTGAATTTCTAAAACGCCAATCATAATAATTAAAGAAATAATATGTAGTATTTTGAAGGGAACAGATAAATATCTTTAAGGAAATAAACCTTTAATTATAATAAGAAAAAAAATATAAATAACCTTAATACCATATGTTTGGTAATTGATAAAATTTTAATATCTAAATTTATATTTGTTTATTGTTTTGTTTATTTTATTATTTAAAAATCTATCTAAATATTCTTCAAAACTAAAAAGTTGATATTCCTTTTAAGTAGAGATAATATTCTACTTTATTATTATATTATATATTGACCAATTTTCTGTTTGAATAAGCACATTTTTAAGTGTTAAGAATAATACTCACTTTATATGAAATCAAACCGTTTATATATTCAATCCGTAAATTCAACATTACAATTACTCCTTTTTAAATTAAATTAATTTAATAATTATATGAATTACGAACAATTATATAAATTTCGAAATGATAAAATTCATTTTTAAATTCAATGATTATATAAGTTACAAAATAATAAAATTTATTTTTAAATTCAATGAATTTGCTAATTACATAAAATTAAGAAATGACAAAATTCATTTTCAAATTTAATAAATTTTACGATTATATTAAATTATCCACATAAGGTAACTTACATTATTATCAACTATATCTAAGATCGTAATTTCACAATTCCAGCAAATGCATAAAATTCCTACACTACTTCCCTTCAACTCTCTAATAAATGAGATTACAATGCTAAAAAGTGAAATAAAATATAGTTTCAAAAAAAAATTGAG
Organism: Melianthus villosus; assembly: GCA_036897605.1. Taxonomy (NCBI): domain Eukaryota; kingdom Viridiplantae; phylum Streptophyta; class Magnoliopsida; order Geraniales; family Francoaceae; genus Melianthus; species Melianthus villosus. The sequence goes on from JAYMTC010000959.1 coordinate 5,544, forward strand.
AAAACATGCTTCTTAAGATCGTATAGAATGGATGTTTAGATAACATCGGCTCAGTTATAAGCAAAATTATAGAACTTACAATTACAATTTAATTAGTTGTCATATAGCCTATAGCCTATTTAAGCATTGACGGTTTTATGTGATAATTTTCTAAAAAACCTTATCCATTGATGTTGGAACCTGAAAATCATCGCAGCAAGAATTATAAAAGAGAACAGTTGTCAAGAACTTTATGCATTCCCATAGTGATCTTCCCAAGGGCTCTTCAATGATGACGCCTTCTTTTTGATCTAAAAAGACGATGGATAATCCGGAGAACCACAAAAAGACTGATGAATAATATTTGTAGAATGATCACCGTTTTCAATCCTGGAATCACCAAGCCACAAATCGTTTTGAAGAAAAATACTGTAGTCTGCATGATACCAATCTATAACAAACAAAAATATACCTTTAAGCTTCTGCAGCAAATCCTGGGAATTAACTTCGCTTTTTCTTTCTTTTGCTTCAACTGAACTCTGTAAAATACTGACTTTTGAGATAGAATTTGCGATCTTGTACTCAACATTCCCACCCATGACACAGGTTTTGGGACAGTGTACGCTACTATCATATTCATCGCTTCCGTCGCAGCAATCTAACCAAGAAATTGTATTGGCAATTGGAGTTCAAATTTGATGAAACAAGAGAAAACCTATGTTTCATGGCATCAATTAAGAAAACATCATGTTCAACAAGATTAGAGCGAGAATGTTAAATCTACATAACTTCCATCTTATTTGTTCTAATACAGACATTCTGGATGACTCTATATCAACTAGTAATGCTAACCAGGAAACAATAAAAATCTCCAGAAGTATGAGTCAGTTTACTACTAATCAACTTCTCGTTTCTAAGCGGGTTTTATTGGATTCTACACAAAAATGGATGTGATTCTAAAATTCTTTCACCAGAGTGTGAATTATTTTATATCAATACTCTTGGTTGCATAAATTATGAACCATATAACAATATAGACATACATCAGGGTAAAGCTCACAACAAAAACTACCTGCATTTCTGTTACCAATCGTAAACTACAAAATCCATCATTAATACAAGAAGCAATACGGACGAGAAAGCAATTTGATCAATCAAACGTACCACAAAATCCATCATTAATACGAGAAGAAAAAATAAGCTGGGGTTTACTTCCTAAATCCGCACAATAGAATTTTCCCGCTGGACAAGCCGATGTTCCTGCATGGGCAAGAAAGAAAGCAAATAACTCTCAGAGGCACGGATGTATGAAGGTTGAACAAATTATATCTATCCATTTATGGTTTGCACATGATTAAGAGTGCAAAATGAAAGAACTTCATTACTCATGTTATATTTAAAAGTTTTGTGATCATAAAGGAATTTGAAATATGAAATCCGTATGACTCATACATTACGCACATTGGACTGCACACTATTTTTTATTTCTGACAGGTAACAAAATATCCACATCATGAAACCCCCTGATGCGTGCATGAGTTTGAAGATAAAGATAAAGAAGTATTCACTTTGGGAGGAACCAAGGACACCTCCATCGATTAATTCAAGGAGAATCAAATCTCCAAATTATCTTCCACAAGAAAGGCAATCTACTTATATAAATTTCTGCCTACTATCTCGTTGATAAGCACCGTTTAACTACAAAAAATGAACACCCATTATCAGTTAAAAGTGACCCTCTTTAACTCCTATCCTATCCCTAAACTATCTACCATTACCCCTACTAATAAGGTGTTAGCTAATTTAAATAGTTGATTTTATGCTTATTTAATTAGTTAATTTTATGTTTATTAGATGATTTTATGTCAGATTTTATGGTTAAAAATCACCTTGTATTTCTGTATATAGGGGGAATTTCTCAACCAGAAAACATTAATTTTTTGCTAAAAATTCACAAAAATTTTCATGGTATGAGAGTCTAAACTCTAAGGTTTCTTCTTATCTTGTTTTACATAGCTTTAGTTCAATATCTCGTTGTTGGTTATCTTGATCAAGTTCCAGCAGCCTCATGTCTTCAGACAAGTACGATTCTTGTTTGTTTCATATTAATGAAAAAAACTACTCAGCTTAGACATTCCACTTCAGCGTATTTGTGAAAGGAAAAAATCTATGGGGTCATATTGAATGTAGCAAACCTGTTCTTGACAAAAACAAATTTATGTTCAATATTCTCTAATTTTGATAGTGTAAGTGTCACTGTTATTTTCTTTGGTTCTTGTTTTCTTGATAATCAAACCTAGCTATAGTCCATCTTGGATTTATAGACTATTGATTTTGGACCTAAGGTCCTTCTTCATGTTAGTTTCTTGGTTTCATAGTCTCTTGGTTTTCTACATAGCGTCCTTCTTGGTTTTAGTCTCTTGGTTTTGGACCTACTGTCCTTGGTTTCACATTCTCTTGATTTTGGACCTAGGGTCCTTCTTGGTTTTAGTCTCTTAGTTTTAGACCTAAGGTTCTTGGCTTCATATTTTCTTGGTTTTAGACATAGAGGTTGACAATCACTCCATCCGCGAGGACTACCACCGTGGGATTTTCGGATTATTACGCTGCCTCATCTCCACCACTCTATAGATCGTGGACATTTTCACCCAACCCATGTCACCATAATTTCCTGATTGGAAAATTGAAGCTTGGATGTTAGAAGAATTAGCTTATTTAATTAGCTGATTTTATGCTTATTTAATTAGCTAATTTTATGTCTGATTTTAGGACCGGAAATCAGCTTGTATTTCTGCATACAAGGAGAATTTCCCAACCAAAAAACACATTCAATTTTTCCTCAAAATTCTCTAAATTTGTCATAAGGATAGAATGCTAAAAGTTGGGGACCTAACATAAAAAAATAACAACAATAAATAATATTCCATTTTATTTTTTTATACTATAGAAAAAAGAATAGATTAAAAATCTTTAATCCCTTAAAATCAATCTTTACGTCAAGATTGATTTACATCTCATATCCTCCCGCATCCCAAACAAGATGAAACTAGTTTATAACAAACACAAGGAAATTCCGAGTCATGGCTGAAACATGATGGTCAAACTTAAAATGGCAGTAGCAAGGTTGAGATATGCTTGTTTGATTTCATGAAACAACATTTCTTCGTCAAGTGGCTTGATGCCCAATCTACATCTCAGTGATGATTTGAGTTCAGTTTGTACTTCAATTCAATAATCGTCTCACCAAATTAATGCGTTGCTTTCATCGCCTCTTACATATTTTAAAGCATAAAAGTTTGAAACTTTTCAAACTCATCACAAATTAGTAAAATTATTTCAGTACCTTGTATCCATGGCGGGAGATGGCCTTCTCTGGTACCAATTTGATACAATTAAACAGCAAAATGATAGAATCAGAAATTTGGATTACTTCGAGAGTGAACCTATCTCATAGGACTAAACACAATTTCTGAGTTTCAAGTGTGTCTCCTTTATTGACAATGCTGAATTTAAATACAAAAACTAAACAACCATTAAATGATAAAACTAACCCACTAACTCCTATCGCTAAACTATCTGACATTACTCTTAGTAATAAGGATAAAATGCTAATAATAATTTACTTATATACCAACAACAATACCAATGCCCGTTATATCCCAATAATAGTATGGGTGGGCATTTAACAACACCACTACCCAGCCCCCAGCCCCCGCATGCCCACTCGAAAGCAGTATAGTTTCTTTGTCACGTACAACTCTCATTCCAAAATATGTGCAAATAGAAGATAATCCAAGTACATTGTTTTAAAAAGATACTTAGGAAAACACTCACATAGAAGACATTTAACACTAGAGGTTTGGTATATTTCAGTGATTGCAGTACCAACTCGAAAAGTTTCTACTTACTTTTCACAGCTAGTCCTTGAACCTGAAAACAATCAAGGTCTTAGATGTTTTGTTCTGATAGACTTAAATCATTTGATTCAAAAATTGGTTTCTAAGAACTGGCAAATGCTAAGCTAGCATCTGCTCATCTAGTTCAGGACTTGGAGTTACAACACCATGAGTATGGCGCTCCCACTACAGTAAATACTAGGAAATGTCAAATGTACTCATCTACTCAACCTTACCTTGCAGCAAAGAGCCTATTCTGGTGAGTGCTCTAAAAATTGTGTCTACCTGTAAATCAATCATAGCCATAATCAAGCATTCTAAGTGACTTGTGTGCGCTCATGTAACTTCACTTTAGTAACCCTAACAACAATCAGACACATTTGGCTTGCCAATTCGACATATAACATGTGGAATTCACTTTTGCCTAATATTGCATAGCTAATACTACTTATGTTGGCACTTTCTAGAAGAACAATCCCACATTAAAAATAATCTATAATTTGGGGCAGAAACAATTACAGGAAAGACAAAAGAGTGATGGAAAGAGGCACCTGGCTCATCAGTTCCGTCCAGACAGTCGCAGAAATTATCGTTGAGACGTTCTCTGGGAAAGGATTTGGATCCATCCTTGCACTTGATTATGTCCGAATCAAAGTATTTCTCATCTGCAATTCCGCAAGTTCAAATTTCTTAGTTGAGCAATTAAAACTAGATAAAGCAAATCGGGCATCTAAGTATCATATATCATATAGATATATAACAATGA
>JAYMTC010000960.1:0-10181 GCA_036897605.1 Melianthus villosus
CATACATACATACTTCAACAAAATCTCAAAAGGTAGAGCAAAGATTCTCCCTACTCTCAAAAAGCTATCGGACAAAGTTGAAGATTGCTTCGGTTGCTTTTTTAGAATTATGTCTTTATTTATTAATTATTAATAATTTGGAGGTGTGAATACTTGATGTTGTAAATTGTATTTTATTTTTAAAAATCATTAAACATAAAATTGTATGATTTTTAATATGAAACATATATCAACGTGGTGTTTGGTTCAATTTATTTCACGTGGGATTCCGAAAATTTAAATCGAATAATTAAAAATATTTTATTTGTTTTGTAAAATATGATAATTATCAAATAATTAAGATAAATAATCTTACTTACTAGATAAAAGTTAAGTAACCAGAATTCTAGAAATATAAATTAAAACATAAGAATATAACCACGAATAAAATCAAGCACAACGAATCATGTAAATTCTAGCTTCTTTTTATGGAGATATATTTTTTAAAATATAAATATTGTCTTTTGAAAGCTTTTATAAATGTGTGTCTCAATTTTAAAGAAAAAAGATTAAAAAATGTAATTCACACAGCTTTTAATTTTAATTCAAATATAACAAGCATAATATGTAACTTGCAGATACTCTTGTTGCATTACTGCAATAACACTTTTGCAGATGCCACAAAACATTTGTATCCTCAAATTTCCCCATCATAAATATGTATGTTTTGAAATCTAAAGAACTCACTTTCCCAGGGATTTTCACAAAGTAAATAAATAGTGACATCATTATTATCACTTTTCTTCTGCTCAAACCAAATGCGGGTTCCATTTTTGCTCCTCTACTCATTGCAGTACTCAGAAGCACTCAAGTATTCACCATGCTCCTCAAAATGCTCGACTAACCTCTTTAAAAACCTGTCACTGCTCACTGTCTCTGTGTCACAAACAAGACAACACTGTCTTTTTGCCCGTGTAACAGCCACATTCATTCGCCTGTGGTCACTCAGAAAACCTACCTGGAGAAGTGGGAAAATTCCGAGTTCAGTAACAATGGGAGTTTGTCATCTCGATGTACTGATATAAAGTTAAGAGAAGATAAATCCTGGACAAAAGAAATTTGTTTAGTGAAAATAAAGAAAATCAAAATCTAAGTAGAGTCGGGATTTCTGGTTGGGGCTTTTGAGGCATCTAGTTCAATAGCCGAGGAAGAAGTGACATAACTTACTTAGGGTTGTTTCCAAAACTAAGGATATTGCAGGGACCAGTTTTGTCATAACATTGTTCTTATTTTATTTTAGAAGTTTTGGTTATTGCATTAACTTTTAAGGATTTTGTAAATATAATATCAGGTCAAATTTAAATTCTGTGTCAACCTGCAGACAACGTTTTGGTGTTTTATGATGATTGCTTCTCCTAAGTGCCGTTTCCTTTCTATTGTCCAGATCATCATGTCATAATTCTACTTTAATTATCTGATCATCGTTTTTTTTTTTCTAGCTCAGTTTTCGGCTGCAAGTCTACTCACTACCTGTTTCAAATCAAAAGTCTCTGCAGAAATACGTTCACATTACATTTAAGGTTAATAGAAAATACTTTGTATTTCCAATGACTATTCCTTTCTAGTAATACCTCTTTCTTGGTGTTTGATCGAACCATTGATATAATAATGGCTTCTTTCTCCCGACCTTGGAAACCATCAACCGTTGAGATCTCTATATCCTTCAGCTTTTCCTCGTTATTTCTCATCATCCTCAATAAGACAACCTGTAATAATATTTGCAGTAGAAACAATGAAAAATCTTCTATAATTGCATGCATATAATACAGCAACTTTATACCTGGGCAGCATAGGGGGCAATAATTCCAATATTTAAAGGCTGGACGCCACTATCAACTAATCTCTTCGCGTGGGCCATAGCGACCTCTGCTTCCCCCTCATTCATTGTGCTCTCTTCTTCATCCTTCTTTTCTTCCATGTCACACCTAAAACATATTGGTGTGAATCACTTATAATAGCAAAAACAGTAAATTTTGCACAAAAAGGCATTTGAAAACAAAAGAAACTCTGTCAGTTTCTCGAGCAATACCAATTTCTGTTTCATTTTCAGGACTTCATTTTTCAGTTAAAATCCAACTCAGTAGCAAAAACTGATTTGTTATTCAAAATACCAACACAAATATGTAGTGGGTCATTCGACACTCCCTGTTTAGCCTCAAGTCATATAAAAAAAATTATTTGCATACCCAGCAGTATCTACGAGAAGAAGTGTTGGCTCTGTTGAAGTAGACCTTTTTACATCCTCAAGATCGTAAAGCATATGTCCAGCAACACTTGAATGGGCTTTAATCTGTAATAAAGCCAAGGATAGCTTATCAACTAGAATAACTGCTATCAAATCCATAAATGTTATCTCTTAATGAAAATAACTTTATCAACCTAACAATTAAATGATCTAAGCACCTTACTGCTGTAAAGTTCTTTGGATGACCAATCCATAATAACTTCATGCATGCGGTACTGTACAGTGAGCATAGACATTACTTCATCCCCATACAAGTTTGCAAGGCGTTCAAAGAGGGTTGTACCTAACCCTTTTTTCTCAGCTTCAACACTTTGGATAGTAGGAGGAAGCTGTAGATGGTCTCCAGAAAGGATACATCTTGAACCCTGAAATAGCGAAATTATATTTTCAAAGGTGCTTGGACTTGATGCTAAACATTTTCTGTTCAGGGAACATTCAATGGATATCAATAAAACAAAAAAACTTCGTTTTCCTTTACTGAAATAACTTGGACGAACGTTAGTTTTTCCCTTTTAAGTCACAATCATTTCAATTTTCCTGAAACAACCTGGTCGTTTTTTTGCCTATAGCCAACCGATATTCCTGGCCAACACACCAGCTTAATGCATTATTACCATGTTACAAAAAAAGATATAGAGAAGGATATCCTCACATTATTTAGCAATGACTCTGGGACAGAAGATCACAGGTAGGTTGTTCAAAATAGTTCTCAAAACAGATGAGAGAATGACCACTCATTTTCTCTCTCTTGTACGTTTAAGCATCAAGAAAAGGATTTGGATAAAACTCAAGTTTCCAATCCATTATTGTATCTCCTTATAGGTTCTATGAAATATATTACTAGCACGAGATTGACTGAAATATGTACAGTGCCTGCACATCATGTTGATACCTTCAGTAGACCTATCCAACATGCTATCTCAAGTGCCTGCGCAGCTTCATCAATGATCACCAAATCAAATGTAGTGCTGTCAAGCTTATGAGAAGAGGCACCAGTCAAAGTTGTCAGTACAACATCTGAGTTTTTTATTACATCGGTCACAGCTAGTTTCTGCCTCTTGCGCTCCTCCTTGGAGAGGAGCCTAAGCTCCTTCTGAATGTCTCTCCTGCTATTCCTGTCTTTGGTTCTTAACAATTTCCCATTCAATGTCTGAAGAAATGCAGCGACAACATATTTCAAGGGACAAATAATAAACTCTATCAAATTAACTATACATTAAACACATTTAGGTGCCATCCATCATAAGGTTTTCAATAAATCACAAAACTTAAAGTAAATGATAAAAATCCTTCTTCCTTTTTTATCAATTCTACTGTCAATAAATCACCAATATTCACAGGCTGGATTAATTTAATTGTTCTTTTTGTTATTGTAATTCTGCAACAGGAGGATGCTAATTCAAGTGAATTTGGGTAATAAATTAGGACTTTAACATGAATTTAAAGCTTTACCTTCATCTCCTTCCGTATATCATTTGCAAGAGAACTATTGTCACCTCGTAGGACCTGGGACGAAAGAAATTAGATAAGCGAGGAAGGCACCATGATTCAAAACATTATTTAAGTTACATAAGAAAACATAAAAATGGATATCAGCGTCGAATATGAGAAGTTTGAAAACTCCAACTAGCATATACTTGGGCATAATACCAAAATCCGTTAGTTAGTAACAAATTTAAGAAATGTATCGTTCTGAGTGGTAGAAGTAATAAACACCAGAAGAACGTCAAATTCCTTACAACTAACTAATAAATGAGCAGGAGTATGATCTCAAGTTTCACCAAGGAAACTGAGGTAAATAGGAAGCACAAAGTGCAACAATAGACATGTGATTCGGTAGTGCAAAATCTGAAATATAAATTTAAATAACACTGAACTTTATGTGAATCTCGTTTTTTCATACCACGAGATCACCCAAGTTTCTGTTTCTAAAAATGAAGGTTTCAATATTCAAATACCTGTGCATCCAATGCCCTGTCCAATACTTGAGGTAGTAAACGTGCAGGATGCCCCAATCTTACCGACTTTACTCTAATTAAAAAAGCAATACGGAGGATCAGGATATGCCAATCTTTTGTTAATGGGATTGCATATACAAAAGTAAAACGATTAATTTGTAAATCACTTTTCGTATAAAACCAAAGCACAAATAAACCTGTATGGAACAAGTCGTTCAACAATGTTGTCAACGGCAATGTTTGAAGCAGCACAAGCTAGAATCTTTGACCCACGTTTGATTTCTTGTAAGATAATTTCTACCACTGTTGTGGTTTTTCCAGTTCCAGGTGGTCCGTGCAGCAAGAAGACATTCTTGGATGACAATGCCTTTAAAATAGCACCTTTCTTGAAAGGAAAAACCAAATGAAAGTGAATTAGTTTGTTGAAGAAACTAAGCTTAAGAAAATAAACATAAATATGTGCTGATTGGTAGACAAAAGAAAATTCACATCATATATGCACAGTAATACCTATTAAAATCTTCATAATATAAACCCAAATCTACAACACATTAGCTCAATGCTATTACAAGCTATGCTATTTATACTCCCATTATGTTTACGATTACAACTAGGAAGTAATTTTTTTCAATCAAAGTATGATCGAGGTAAGTTGATTTGTGGTTACACAGTAATATTTCCGTTGTCGGCTGCTGCCTCATGTAGCACCTCCGCCGGTTGATGCTACATGTAGCTCCTCCACTGGCTGTTGCCTTATGTAGTACCTCAGTTGTTGCTTCATGTAACACTTTTACCGGCTGCTACATCATGCAACACCTCTGCAGGTTACTGCCTCATGTAACACCTCTGCTAGCAGCTGTCTCAGGCGGCACTTCCGCCTGTTGCCCTTCACCAGGGTGTCCTTCAGATGGCTATCCCTCACCCTGTTGCACCAAACACAGTTGCTACAAACCAACGACTACCTCCAAACACGGTTCCCCAAACATAATTGCCCCAAACATACGGTTGCCTCAAACATATGGTTGCCGTAAATACACAGCTGCCGCAAACACACGGCTGCCGCAAACACACGGTTGCTTCACATATTACGTTTGTCCCAAACATACCAGCTGCCCGATACGGCTACTCGAAGCAGCTACTACCTTTCCTTCTTCTTTTTTCACGAATTTTACATGAAAAACATAATTTCAAGCCAATGATAAAAACTATAGGCTCTGATTCCATGTTAAGAAACTAAACATAAGGAGAAAAAGAGAAATAACATGTGGTTCCGCATAAGCATACGTCCACGAGAGTATCTCATATATTCATTAAACACACATCTCAGCTCAACTCATTACACTGACATAGTCCTATATTTATAACTGCACGTGATACCTAATTTAAGATGTATCCAAAATATCTCGCCTAGTTAACTTAATATTCTGACACTTAATATATTATATTAGAAAACCTAATATTCTCTTAATACATTATATTATGTTCCTAATATTCCAAGACTACAATATATTGTGTTTCCTTCTATTTTAACATTTCTAGACCCATAACTGAAAATTACATGCACAAATTGTTCATCTTTGCTTCTCAAAACAAGTGATTTCAAGGGAATCAAAATCGATTACTTTCTTGAAAGGATTGATTTGATAAACCACTAGAACAAAATCACACTTCTGACAGAAACTAAGCAATGCTTTGATATCTCATCAACACGGTGACTTTTTAATGCTTGTTAACAAACTCATATTAATTAACAAGAAACTGCGTGCTTGCACTTCTTACCGAGAATTACCACCCTGCTAAATTATATGGAATACCAATCAATTTTTAAACTATAGTAGATACAATCATACATCATACATGCAAATAACAACAAGAACACGATACGACTTATAGCTACAAGCTTTTTGAAGAACCTTCTTAATGAGTAAATCACAGGCAGCAGAAAACACGATATCACATGTATGGCTTAGTTCATATAACAAATTATGCTACAATAATTGAAGTCCTGCTTATTTAGCCTATGAGCTCGAACTATACAATCAAGACAACAAGAAGCCCCAGAAATCCTCTGGAGGAATAGTAACAGCATGTTCAACGAAGTAGAGCAGGCGTTTAAGAAAAATTACTGCTTGTACGTAAAAACGTCTAACCAGTTAACAAGTTTCTTGCCTACAACTATGTTGATTTCCAAGGAACATTCAATAGAAAGTCAAATCTATAAATAAGTATTGAGAATATGAGAAATGGCATCTCCCTCCAGTTCTTTCTTTTATAAGAAAGTTCAACAAATTGGATTTTTCACACCAGAAAAAACATTGTCATCCCTGAAAGGCATAAAATTAAGTTCACACACCTGAGAGTGATCAAGATTTGAGTTAAAGGGGGTGAACGTGGCGTCCTTCTTTGACACTGTAGGTGATCTCTCTCCAAATAGTACTGGAACTAAATCAGAAGCCGGTCCTCTCTCCACACCCTTACTCAATTGTATCAATGTGTCTTTCATCCTACGGTATGTCACCTACACATACAAATCAAAATTACACCCTTCTTTCAGAAACACTATATCAGTTTGGTTAGATTTTTTTGGCTTGATCCCTAATAAACTATTTTATGCACTCAGAATTTAAAGGGTGACTACGAATTATACTTTCAGTGTAGAATGTTGAAAAGGAACCTTATAAAGAAAAGTTCTATTAAAAACTTCAAATATCAACCTTATGTCTAACAGACTTTAATACAAGCTACATGATTCACAGAACCCAGTACTGTGGACCTTGTACAAGTATTAATGAGACAAAAAAATCTAAAATATATCAAACAATAACTAGACCTTAGAATGAGAGATGACGTGCATGTTTTCCGAGATGTATTGTGAGTATGGGCAATATGAAATAAATAACAACATACTTCATTTGCAACTTTCTCCAGACGTAAGGCGCTATTCAGACCGTCTTCTGGGACATCATCAAATGCAACAGTAATTGAAGAGTCCTGTTCAAACACAATCCAAACCACAGGCACAAGGAAGGAGTCAAATGAAGGATAAATTTACATAAATGAACACATCAATTAATAAATAAGCCAAATTCCTGGTTCCATAAAGAATTACCTTTAACCGGTATACTACACCTTGTCCAAGGGCAGGAGATCCTAAATCGCCCTTGTTGGGTTTTAGGACGACAACGTCATGAGTGCCAAACTACAATGAGGGAATAGAGGAGGAACATTTTTTGTTTATCAAAATGGAAAAACAGTGTATAGCTTCATCATGTAATGGAACCAATCACAATAATTAATTAGGGATTAGAACTTAGGCAAGGTGAGTTGAAAATTCATGTAAGCCAATAGTTATGAAGTATTAAGAAAATCGGGATACTACCACATGCCAAAGCTACCATTTATTTTATTTTCAAAACACACAATCAAATAATTGTTCGAGAGTATAAAACTACGAGACTTATCTAAAAATAAACGAATACAATTTATAAGTTCAATACGTAGCGAACTCTATGCCATTTGCTTCTAAGAAGTGATTAACTTCAAATTTCTTTGTGTTTTTGCTAAATAGCGTTCCTTTAGGTAGACTAAAATGCGTTTAAGGGCATTCTTGAAGGAAGTATAACCATTTGGACATACATAAAAACATAGACTTAGAGAAATTTTTCACTAATGAGTCCTTCTCGTCCCAAACTTCCCTTTTTTCCGTAGAAGCCCTAAACCCATTTTATAGTTCTTCATGCTTCACATATCGTGGGTAAGTAAAATCATCTCGATATAGCACTAACATAATATCTCTTGTTATAATGAACAGTAACAAGATTTAAAAAAAACAAAAAAACTTAAAGCTAAATGCATTTTGCATTTCGAATGATTGATACAATATGATGACCTGAAAGAGATATATACGAATTACAGAAAATTTAACAGTTGGGAGTTTCTGAAACTTTGGGAACCAAATAAAACACATGAGCTCAGGGTATAATGAATCTTGACCTTGTGAGCCGGAAGTACATCGCCTTTTGTAGATTGAAACTCAAGAAGTGTTTTACCCATCAGTCCTGTCTATTATCAGACCCCAAAGATATCAAACGTTAGTCAAACCTAAAATTAGACAAACTATAATTTAGTAGCTCATTGAAGACAGAAAAAAAATGCACCTGAGCATCTACACATTTCAAGTTGAGAATGGTGGAACCCCGCTTTTGAGCAGTGTCTATACTCCTTGTTTCACCTGAACTAATAGAAGACGATATCTCGGCTTCCTAAAACAACAAAAAATTAACCGTTCCACAATTATAAGAACCAATAGACATACCCGGATCTTCAATTCCATGATCATTAACAGTCTTCAGATAGAACAACTAAACTTCATTAATACACATTGAATTTGCCATTCTATTGTGCTTCAGAATCTTAAACATGTTATATAAACAAGCATATCTAATTAAAAGTTCCTCTTAGTAATCTAATTGAACTGGTAGATTAAATAGCAATAAAAGCAAATAAGATGAAGAGATATAACCTTTTCCAAATCGAGTAAAGGGGCAGTAATGGAGACGAATTGTTGGAGAGAGATAGCAGTTGATTTCTTCTTGCTCTTACCTCCCTCCATTGCTATGCTGTTGCGAGACCGTGAACTTCACCGATTGGGTTAACTATTGGCCTCTTCGAGGTTTTATATTTTGATTTTCTTTTCTAAATAAAAAAAAAAAAGAATTAATATTTATTGGGCACACCAGAATTCGCAACCACGGGAAAAAATTTTGAAATGTGTTTTATAAGGTTCAGATTAGTGATTGAGCTCCTCTAAAATTCTTTTTAAATCTTAAAAGTTTTTTTTTATCTTTTTTTATGAATGAAAATCTTAAATTTTTAATGTGAACGATTGTTTAAATTGTGAAACACAAATCAATTTGAAAATATCCATTTAGAATGACAAATGACAAAAGCTTATTCCTAAAAGCACGTATTTATAAGAATATCTGCAATGAACAACTCAAGCAGAACAATACAATATTAATATCAGATTGGCAAGTGCAAAATTGAACAAAAACCCAAGTTAAAGAGAATATTAGATGTACCTAGTACGTCAAAGATATAAGTTCTCATAAAACAAATCTCAAATCTCACTGGAATGTTGACTATATAGTAATTGTGAAAGATCTCAATAAACAAAAATACATTTTCCAGAATAAAAGAGGTAATATTTTGTCACAACTTGAATTGGCATTCTTATTTTGGTAGAGATAAGTACGAGTTTGATCAACTTTATGCGTCTCAACACTTCTTTGGTTCGAACGCTTTAGTTTTTGTCACTTCCTATTGTGAATTATCCACGATGGAATTCTGATAATAGAGTTTCAGCAATAAAAAATAAAAAGACGAGGAAGAATAGAGGGGAAAGAGAAGAATAAATGTAAATCTACTTTTACTTTTTAAAAACTCGAAAATGCTCTATAATTTAACATGTTAGCAGCCAAAATTTAACAGAATGACGAATTGTGTACTTTTGTGTAAATTTGATGACTTATTTTTTTTCATTTTAAAATTTGAAGACGAAACTTATAAAACGGACTAAGTTCTAATATATGTGTACTCATGTGTCTTGTAATATTAGTAATGTATAAATTTGTTTGGTATAAATTTGTTAATCCTTATGGATCGAATATTTAATAATAAATATGATTATTTCTATTTGATGATATATTTTAGATATTACGTGTACTAACATGCAACAATTTGATAGTATGACAGGAATTTAAAACTTGTATACTATTTATGTAATTGAAGCTTAAAAGTACATATAATGTATTAGATAAAATAATATTTAAATATATAATTATTTATTTATACATAATCTACATGAAAGCATAACAGATCCTTAATCCTTAACAGAACGAATTAACAGAATATAACAGAGATGATCCTTAATCCTTAAG
>JAYMTC010000961.1:0-10180 GCA_036897605.1 Melianthus villosus
AATCTATTATTATAATTATTTTATTTTAATTTTACTTACACTTATTATTATTATTTTACTCTTTATTATTAATTATTATTTGGTATAGTTATATCTTTATTATTAATATATCAATCATAGTTGATTGGCGAGGATAAAAAAAAAGGGACTAAGATGGTGAAGGTTGGGTTGCATGCGAGGGATTAGGAAAAAAAAGATGGGGTGGGGCTTTAGCATTTGTTTTTAATATTTTTTTAATTAATTAAATGATAATTGAGTTTGGTTCTTAATATTTTTTTTTAATGGCATCGAAAATATTTGGACGGAAATAGATAATTGAGGTCGTCTATATAGTTGAAAAATAACTTTCGTTATTAGTGAAAATTTGACCAATTTATAGTTCACGGTATAGAAGATGGATCAAATATGTTTTTAAGCCTATATTTTTATATGGTAAATATATTGATGATGTGAAAATAATTTATTTTTGTTCGTTGAAATGAATTTTAAATATGTAAATTGTTCATAACAAATATTTTATAATAATTTATTTATGTCACAAAAGTATAAAAAGTTATTACTAAAAATCAATATTTAGCGGGAATTACTTTTACCGCTAAAACATAAAAGTTGCGTCAAAAAATTAATTTTTAGCGGTGATTACTTTCGTCGTAAAGTAAAAAAATTATCACAAAAATTAATCTTTAGAAGCGATTACTTTCACCGCTAAAGCATAAAAATTGCCATAAAAATATTATCTTTAAAGACGATTATTTTCACCGCTATAGCAAAAAAAAAACCTACAAATATTATTTTCACACGCTAAAACATAAAAAAATTGTTACTAAAAATTTACCTTTAATGTTGATTATTTTTGGGACTAAAAATGTATTTACCGGCGAAATACATTTATCAAGTTTGTGTCCATTTTTTATTTGGTGTGATGGACAATAATATGAAACACATTTATCTTCTCAATCATGGGAGTTATGTTAAAAAAGAAGTTAAAGACCGAAAATAATATCAAAATATTTTGATATATGTATAATTAAAATTATGGAAATTTCTTCGATTTCGTAATGGAACAGTTCAGTAAGTAATTATAAGCCATTGATTTGAATAATTTTTTTAAAATCAATGGTCTGTAACTTCTTACTGAACCATTCAATTACAGTACTGAAGTAGTACCCTATCGAGCATGTGGGTTATGAATAATTTATTTAAAAAATAATAAGTAACAACCTCTTTAAAAAACTTAAAAAGTACAAATGTAGAAAAATAAAATAAAAAATGTGAAATGAAGATATATAATTTAAAATATAAGAAATAAAATATAAAAAATAAGAACGAAATATTAATATATATGCTAACATAAATTATATTAAAGAAATTGAGATATATATAATATATAAATAAGATAAAAAAAACAATAACCTCAACATTGATTAGTAGACCATGTTATATTGATTCACATTTTAACACAGATGCCAAACTAACCTTTTCTTTGTACTGACTATAATCGCAACTTGGATGCACGTGCAACAACATGATCTGGGGAAGTGCAACATTATAATAAGTGAATGCCGTAGCATGCCCTCAAAACTTTCGAAAATCACTTTTAATAGATTAATTTGTAAAATTAAATTTATGTATAAAAAATTTAAACATAATATAAAAACATTTGAAATTTTAAAAATATAAATCATACAATGTTGTTCTATATGTGAGCGACTCACCAAAAACAATATAAGCAGACGTGACTCAGATTGTAACATATATTTTTTTTAGCTTTAACTAAATTTTTTCATTAGAAGAACAATATGCAAAAAGACAGATAAAGAATTTAGATTCTCTTCCATCAAAACAATTGAATTATACAGTAACTTAAGATCAAGATTAGCAAGCATATGAGCTGCTAGGGTCTTTTCCTTTCTAATCCATACAAACTTGCACGAAGAAAAAAAAGAGATGACCGACTTTATATCGGACACAACAGGTTCTGAGCTCCAGTTCATCAGCTCTGTTGAGCCCTCCAATGCCTCCATCAGCACCCTACAATCACAGAATATGATTACGTCTTTCCAATCGTTTGCCACGCACTGGAGAACTACTTCTTTGAACACGATTGCATCCGAAACTAAAGGCGAAGGAAATGAGGCCAAAGGCACCAAGCGCTCAAAATGGATCTCGTGCTATCCCACGCTATCTCTTCTCCACCTCCAAACCCTTGAACAAATGCTCCATCTAACGAACCTGCTTTCATGTCCCTAGATTACCCTTAGCTCTCTAAGGTACAGCTGCCCAAGAACCCATGCCCATCGGCCATGACCTCCTCTATTCTACACCTCACACCTAGAGCCAAGTCGTTGAGGCTGAATTTTGTTCTTCCCACCACCACTTCGTTCCGTTCATTCCATAAGGAATAAAAAATAACAGTACCACATAAAATGACCAGCTTGTTATTCATTCTATTCGATAGGGTGCTATTGCAAAGCCAAGAAATGATGTCATACATTCCGATTTGGAAGTCATCGACAAATTTTTTTCAGATAATCTTCGAGTAGATATAGTGAGTAGGAGGGTTCCAAAGTCCTTTCTTATGTTGCACAAAAAACAGTTGGATAAGGCGTTATTAAAAATATCTGTGATCCTCTCGCGGAGTGGCATGGTGGCCAGACAACTCTCCCCAACACCATTTTTTACCTTTCATGCATCTTATTTGCCCAAAATTTCCCCCAACACACCTTTTCTATTGAAAACATATAAGATTGCTCCAAAATGTGACTTTCTATTGAAAACATATGAGACTGCTCCAAAATGTGGTTGTGTTCATTCTTTTGTAAGAGTTTTGTATATCAATTGTTAAAGTTTTACTTTTGTCTATTTCTATGTGATGATTCCAATTTTTGTTGCATTGTGGCTTGTAGCATTCTACCACCTGTTCCTACAGTTTCTGTACTATTTACACAGCATATTTACAAGCTCCTTTACATTTTAAAAGTCATTTCATAACTCCATAATATAATGTGTCTATTGTCATTATACTTTACATATGTCTTTCAGGCTTTTACATATGTCTTTCAGGAGGTTGTAATTTTTTTTATGCCAGTTTTTAAATCTACGAACTCAATCGCTAATTGTGTTTAATAACTTAAATGGTTGGTCGTTATATTCATGATGTCTAATTGTTTCAGTAATCAGTTTGAATCGCACGGTTACAAAATTAACGACCGATCTTTGGTATCTAATTTAATGGCTAAATTTGCGATCGACTTGAACACATATATAAGTCTCTACGGTGAAAATTATTATCTAAGAGTATGTTTGACAAATACTTTTAAGTGGTCAAACATCCTTATAAACCAAAATCTTGGCAAATGCTTTAAAATTGAAAAAAAAACTAATTTAGGATTTTAAGAAAAAATTTGTTCACCATGCTTAATGAAAAAACGCAAAAAAGTGATTAAACGATTTATAAGGTTTGACCAAAAAAATTACTCTTCTACCCTAATAAAAATTACAATATTCCAAAAAAACTCAAAACCCAGTCTCTTCTCTTTTTCACCAAGCGCTTCTATAGTCATCTAGCTTTCTTAATAAACTTTTGTTTAGAATTGGTTAATTTTATGTGTGAAGTATTATTTTCGTTTTAATAAACTCTTGTTTAAAATTATTTTTATTTTAATAAATTCTTGTCTAAAATTGATTAACTTTTACCTTATAAAAATTTAAAGTATGGTGTTTACCAACTTATTGAGTTATCGCGTTGAATTTACACGTTTGATTGTAACTTATATGCACATGTATATAAAAGATTATATTTGACGAAGTATTGAAAAACTTTCACTAACGTAATATTAAAAAACTTTCACTAATGAAATACATTATATATATATATATTTTGTCATAAGTTAATGAAATATGATATATAAACTTTTTATTACTTTAATTATTTTATAGAACATATTTCTTTGGACGACTCACCCCAAACCACTTGTGGGCTAATTATTGAAATTGTAGAAAGCCCATTTGAGTGCTTAGATTTCACCTGCAAAAAGCCCAAGATTCTATAAATAGTCGTTGAACACACCAGCTTCGCACATAACCCTAATTCGGTTGAACGCAGCTGACGAAGCTTTTTGTTTATTTCTGTTTCATTTATATGTTTCTTCTTCTTCGGCCTTGATGATTGTTTGCTTAATATTTCTGACACCTCTTGTATGAGAGGAGCCTTCACAAGCTCTTCTTTGAGCACTTTCAGCAACTCTCTGAGCCTATAGTTTTTTTTTATTGGATTCCTATGTTGATTTGATTTCGATTACTAAATTGTTTCGATCTCCATATGAAATTCTTTTTATTCATTTTTCACTGGAGTTCATTAATGATTTTTATGAGTATTTCGGTCTTGTATTCTGTTGATGACAATCTTATTGACAGATTGAAAGACTCCTCCAGATCTCATCTTATCCAGGTATTTTAAGTGTTCGATAAAATGCCTCTGAGCATATTGAGTTGTTGATTTTGATTATATATTGATGCTAATGTTATCTAGGATGGCTTATTTTGAGTTATTTGTAAGGATTAATGTTTAGTTATCTAGGATGGGTTATTTTGAGTTATTTGTATTGATTAATGATTAATGATGCCGATACAAATCAGTTCTATCGGATCACTTCACGAACTGTGAAATGAATAAAAACGAAGCAATCATCTATCAAGCAATAAGACAAGCCTGGTATCAATTGTGTCTGTAACTTGGTTGGTCGTGTCGTCATCGAGTGTCCTTGAGATCGCAACATTTCCAAAGTTCAGCCTTCTCCAGAGACTCACCTTCGTAGTCTGATTTCAATGGTGGTTTGACTGATATAGTCATTTTGAGTGGAATATTGGACATCGGTATCCTCTGTATGAATTAATTAATTTGATGCTAATGTATATCCCACCAATCTATTGTTTGTTGACAATAAATAGTCCAAAAATTCTCAACTTCGCCCAAGATTTTTCAAAGCTTATTTGATATACCTATCCTCTCTCGAAAATCAATGTATATTTTTAGCACTTAAACCAATATTAAAACGAGATAAATATGTGACCATCACAATCATGGATTATATTAAAGTCCACAATGATAATATTTAGAGTATTTAAAAGAACAAAATGAATGAAATTTAAGAATAATGTGAGTGAAGTGAACAGATAAAGTTGGCTAAAACATGTCACACCTCAGAAAGAGAAATGATGTCAACAAAGAAATCTGCAATTTTGAAGATAAAAACCAATAAAATAATATTAGAATCGAGTATTTAAACTACAATTAAAAGGAGTAAATAAAATAGTTGAATGAATTCATACTGAAAAATGATGATCATAACTGTCATCAAAATCAAATAATATATTGGCTACGTAGATAAATTAAAAATATGGTTATAACTTAAAATTAATAATGTAATATTTCGTATCTAAAATTTGACTCTACCTAATTAATATGATTTCTGAGAGTCATATATTTTGATATTGGAATATCATCCTAAAGCTTTTATACGAAAAGATATTCAATGAAGTCAAGAGAAAATGAATTCAAAATCTGAGTTAACCTACTTTTTTGTGAGTTTTACTTTTTGTGCATGTGAAATTCATTATTTCACTTGTTCACTTGTAAAATCATAACATTATAAATAGGTCAAAATTCAAGTATAATGTCACTATAATTAAATAAATCATACGAATTTTGAGTGGAGGAGTGAAATCATCGACATACTTAGGAAATCATCCACATACTTAGGATTATAATAGATAATTGTGGATTGAGTCTTAGATTGATGAAGAAATGAGATAAGTTTATGACATCTCACACCATACACATAAATTTATAGTTTCTGAAAGAAAATTTTACAAAGATCCAAGTAGACGATAATATCACAAACTGAACTTGCTTTCATGGAATATTGTCTGTGATTTCTACTTAGAGTGAATGATTGACTACATAATTCACACCTTGCTGAGAAGTTCCGCTCTCAAGGAAAATGAGTTACAGAAGATGATGAAATGTGTAGGATAAATACATTACTTATATGTCTAGTTTTGGCGCATGACACATTTGTATTTGTTTGAGCGTAATAATATGCGCTAATGTGTAGTTATAGTAAGCTGGTAAGCTTTCATTTTATTCGTAAGCCTGATGTGTGTGAAATGATTTGGTTATGGTAACCGTACGAAAGTACACGATTGTACTTCATTAGTTTATGACATGTATAATAGTATCATGTATGATATACATTATTTTTATGAGAGTAGTAGTAGTAGTAATCTAATGGGTTAATAATATGCTAAATAAATATGTTTGAGGTATATTCCATAGTAAGTAGTCATGTTTGTGACATATTTTCTTGACGAATAAATTTAGGCTTATAGATTGAAAGATTATAGTGGGATTATCAGGGTGGTAAGTATACAAGTTTTAAGCATGTATGGTTATAACATTACGTCAAATGTTACATGTAAGGTTAAACCTGTTTTAAATACCTATTGTAAATTTGTATACATAATTAATGAAGTAGAAATTTCTCATGGTATAAGTAATTTAAAATTGTTAGTCTTTGGTAAGAAGATCTAAGAAAATAAGAGAGAGATTAATAATTAGTATTAAATATATTACATATTAAAAAAGAGACGGTGAAAATCGATGAGATCGATTGAGTGTGTTATATGTTAACATTAGTAGTTGCTAGAGGCAATTAGAACCATTCTTATAGGCATGATTATATTATTGAATTCTTTTGGGTAAGCCTCTTTATGGGATTAAAAGGAAATAAAAAAGTATATAGAAAAGTAACACGTGAAAGTCTTAGATTTGTATGGTTATAATAAATAACCACTTTGATTTATAACATAAGCGGTTTATAAGATAAAAAGCTAAACAGTTGAAAGGGTTTTAGAAAAAAAATTAAATCCCAATTGGAAATTCTTAAAGCAAGGTTTTCACTTGTTAGTTTATTTGGATGTTAGAACTGAAAGATGAATTCTCCAATTATTAGTGAGTGCAAGTTGATTTTTCTAAAGAATTTAGTAAGACATTGAGTGAACTTGGCTATTAAGCTAAGGTAGAAAATTGTGTCCCCTATTGTTCTAAAGTGATACCTCAGAGGCATGTGTTTACGAGTACCTAAGATGTACCATCTTAGTATCGTGTTAGCCTTAACGACGGTTGAGATTATTAAAGAATGATAAATTTCTATTATAGAACTCTTAAGGTAAGAAGCTTGTCAGACAAGTTATGGGTAAAACAAATAAATGATAATATTTAAATAATCAGTAAGATTAGAAATTTTCTATCAGTCAAGAAAGATTTAAAATTCGAGGAAGAATTTTGTTAAGAAATGAAGAATGTGAAAATCCGAATTTTCAAAATTCGTAATATTGTTGATGACTAAATTTTCGTAAATATTATGTAATTAACATGTGTGATAGACACATATGTTGCATGTTAATTTAACGTGATATGACTAAAGTCACGTGTAAAATATTTTGTATTTCGCTTAAATGCGAAATTTGGCAATTCTAATAGTGTGAATTTGATTAAATTACGCGGTTAAATAATGGACACACGTTTATTAAAATAAACTAATAAAAAGAATTAAAAAAATGAAATTAGTTAATTCTAATTTTGAAGTTAAGATTAATTAAGCTAATTTAATTAAGTTAAACGCGTTTATCGTATATTTTTAGCTTTGATATCATAGTACGTATGGACATGTCATACAAATTTTGAAAGGAAATTTGTGTAGTATGCTAAGTTAACTATCTACAGACATATGTCAAGTTAATTTAAATTAAGCCGTTTTGACTAAAATGATGTTAGTTTTTATTCATTCGGCATTAACCTCTGAAAAATATATACGAGGTAAATTAATTTGAACCGGATATGGTGTTGTGGATTTAATAACTGCATAACGGTATAAGTTATGTTAAATAAACGAAGCGGTTTAAGTTAAAATATACTAAGTATATATTACGGATAGACAGTTTTCACGGGCCTGAAAATACATGTCATGATAATTTTGAAACTTAACAATAAATTTAATGACACGAGCTATGTTTATTTATGTTATACGGTTTGAATTAAAGTGTGATTGGAATATTTTTCAATTACACAAAAGAGAAAAGAAATGAAATGTTTTGATTGGATAACACTATATGTTACTGTGAGCACGCATGCGTATAATTCTCTCTTTCGGTATCTTTTTGCCATGTGTAAGGTGAGAAGGATTTGTATTAATCCAGATAACACTATATGTTGGATTAATACAAATCCTCCTCACTTTACACATGGCAGAAAGATACTGAAAGAGAGAATTCGGTTGTTTCTGCTTACCCAAGCTTCAACTACTTACTCAAGTTTCAGCTGCTTACTCAAACTTAAGCTGCTTGTTCTTCGTATTATTCACAATTTTTACGGTTCTGATCTATTTTAAGTTTAGAAACGCATTTAGTCCATTAACTATACTGAAAGTCCCAAATTGGTCTATTGTCCTCACTAATAACGAAAGTAACCCCATCAACTATATAAATGATCTCGAATTGACTTCCGTCTATATTTTGAAGAGTCCGGTACTAAAGACCCATTTAATTACCTCCAATTAATTAAAAAAATACAAAAACAAATAAACAAAATTTCTTTCTCTCTCATCGCCTCCATCTCCTCCCCTTCATCAACTCTTCTCATTCACAGGCCATCTTCCTCTCTCTCCCCTCGCATGACTCAACCCAAACACCTTAACAAACTTATTGTAACACTACAATAGATGGTAATATTTTTTTCTTCAGTTTTTGTATACAGTAAAAAGAATGTATAAGAAACAATGGAATTTAAAGAATAAAGTCAACTATGAACTAAAAAAATGTAATTATATTAGTGTTACAATTGGTACCAAATCCATCAAAATCAAGTGAACTAGCTTAAAAGTTTGAGCTTCATACGAAAGAACTAGGTAAAACCTGGTTTGCCAGGGAAAAGCGGTAGGGAGGTCTTCAACAACTCATCTGGCAACTTCACTTTGTCGTGGTAGATTTTCGTAACCTTAACGTACTATAGTTGATTAATTTCATGTACTTCGAAATCACATCATCGGAAAACCAATTCGAGTCTAAAATAGGGTTACCGAAGCTCTATTTTTTAATGTTGGCTTCATTGCTTCTCACACTCTTATATCTACTTAGCACTAGAAGAGTGTGCTCTGTTCATGCTTGTTTTTACAGTGGATTTTGATTTCGTCGACATGAATACCTGAAGGAGAAATTGGCGATTGTGGCTTGGAATTTAACTGGGATAATATTCCTTTTGAATAAAATTGCACCGTATTCATTCTTGTAGGGTCTATTTCCCTCAACATTGTGAAACAACTCCAAATCAAAGAATTGAGTCATCATCATCATCAACTTTATCTTGTTATGCACAAAAAAAAGTTGGGTTAAAAAGGGCATCCATGAAAGAACATCAATGGATGAGGGTAGTATAGCAAGAAGATGAAATAACGTTGTAATGGGGTTAAAAAAGTGGAGGGTTTCATGGGAAAGAGAAGAATAAAATATGAGGTAAGATAAAATAGAGCTAGGGTTAAAAAGTGGAGGGTTTCATAAGGAAAGAGAAGAGTAAAATATGAAGTAAGATAAAATAGAGCTTTAGTTATGATTAAGTGAGTAAGATTGATTAAAATCTTTCTCTATAAAGTGGTAAAGTGGTAAAGGTTCAGTACATAAGCTATGGAGGCAGAGTGACCGCAACGGCAAAGATTCAAAGTTTGCTTTTGGTGTTAGAAGGGGATAAGGGTTGCAGAAGGAGAGGGGAGAAGAGGAGAAAAAAGTGGGAAGGGAACGAAAGAATTTTGTTTTTGTAATTCTTTTTTTTTAATTAATTAAATACTAATTAGGTGGTTCCTTAATTTTTTTTTCTTAAATTGTGTCTAAATAATATGGACGGAAGTCATCATTTAGTATCATCCGTATGGTCGAGAGATTACTTCTGTTATTAGTGAAGATAATGGACCAGTCTGAAACTCTCGATATAGTCAATGGACTAAACTCTAGTTGATTGACTTAAACTCATAAAAGAAATGAGTACTACATATACAAGTGATCAAACTGGTGATAGAAAGATTTTGACTTAGCTTCTCATTCTTCGTGCTCTTGGAGTTTTTGACAGTTC
>JAYMTC010000962.1:0-10177 GCA_036897605.1 Melianthus villosus
TATATATATATATATATATATTAAAAGTTTATGGAAATTTGATTAATTATATGAAGTGTACTTTTTATTGTGTAATTATATGATAAAATTTTTGTTTAATTTCATATTATTTTTAGTAGGAATGACAACAAGGGGAAATGTGAACAAACGGGAAGAGAATGAAAATAATAATATTGCAATGAGGTGAGAATGAGAATGTTTTTTATTTCCCATAGTGGGACTGAGACGGGAATGAATAAGTATAAGATAGGAATGATAAAGCCGAATCTCATCTCATCCCGTCTCATTATCATCGCTAATCTTAATTCAATGCCCTCTTTAATATTTTCAAGATTATGAATTTGCTTTAATGTTTCCCTTTGCTTCAGTTTCTTTTGTCCTTCTTTGACCTCACACTCTTTTTCATCCTTGACCCATACATTTCATTTTTAAATCTCATAAATAAATACTTTGTTTCACTTACTTTTTTAGACTTGATTTTAATATATCTATTATTCTCAATTGTTTTTTATAAATTTTTTAAACAAATTTTAACATATAATTTATTTATAATTATCTTTTTTATTTGTTTTCCTTGATAATCTTTTGTAAAGGTTATACTACTTATTTTTCTATTAATTTCAATTTTATTTTTCAAGTTGATCATAGTTAGTATTTTATTAATTTTTATTTATTTATTTTCTTTCTGTAGTTTAAATAGAAAACAATTAATTATCATTTCCCTATATTTATGAATGGTTTAGTTTAATATTTACATTAATTTTAATTAATGAAATTCCTGAATTTGTTTATATATTAAATTTTTAAAAAGTTGAATCATAATTACTGAACTTAAAAGATAAGTTCATCTTCTAATTTTTCATAATAATTTTAGACCATTTGTAGCTTTAAAATGATTCTTTTGAAACAATAAATTGATTTATCTTCTCATTTTTATTATGATTTTTAGAGAGTTTACAAATTGAGCAATTTTTTAAAATTACTATTGAATTTATGTTAATTTTTTGTATATTGGGTTTAAGAAGTTAAAAGTATATATTATTTAGTAATATTTATTAGTTATTTGGAAGTAAATAAATAAAATTTATCATTTGGAACAATTGCATAATTAGGGGTAAATTAGTCAAAATTATAATAGAGGTAGTAAAACAAAAGTCCGTGTGTAGTTCAATGGGCAAAATGACAAATAAACATTCATTAATCGGATGACATAACGGGGAAATCAAAGGAATTAACAGATTACCTAATTTAAATGGAAAATGATAGTCTGGATACTAAAATGAACACTTTCATAGTCAGGGTAACATCAAAACAAAAAAACCGTATAGTCAACATTATCATTAGTGTCTTTAAACCTTTTGTTTATAATAACACGCTTATGCATTTTTTTGTCCGCTTTTGATGTGGAATTAAAGTGATTAACAAAATTGAATTACTTTAACTTCTTGTGCATATATAAACTACAATTACATACCTATAATTGTATACTTCAAAACAAATGGAAGGGATGAATCTAGTGGAACAGTTGTTTCTCAGGCCCTCTACATTGTATTGTATTCTTATAAAATTAGAAGAATTTGCTGGCTCAACTTCTGGTTGAGAATTTGCAGCTAGCCCAACTCCAACTTCAACCTGCGTATCTAGGCTTACCACGTTGACTCCCACGCCCAGATCCTCATACCTTATCTGCAAGTACAGAGTCTGGGATTGATGAATTTGACACAACTGAACAAAATAGAGACGCCGTTTATTTACACCATATCATCTATTAGACCTCTAATAAATAAATAAATATTGACTACTTTTATAGAAATTAATTACAGGTTCAAATCAAAGTAGGAAATGTTGTACTTCTGACCCCATGCTTCTCTATTTTCACAATGGTTCAGTCTATTTGCTTACTTGAAGATAAGTGTGAGCATCTAATTCATTTGCTGCCATAATGTCATCCTCAATACCGCCGGCTCTTTGTCCAGGGATAAACCAAAAGCTACGGTCGGGTTGAATGGAAAAATTGACAATGATGAAAATCAAAGTGTTTGTTGCTTATTTATAAGTGTACGAATATGAAATAATATGATAAAATATAGGTTGGGAACCTTCAATAGGATGAGAAAACTTAACACCTGAACATTTGAACAACTGCTTGTAAATAATATGTAATTAAATAATAATGAGAATTTTTACTTTATTTACATATAAGTTTTAGTCTTTATATCTTTGTACGAGATAAATACCTTTGTAGGATGTTCAGTTAATCTAGCATGACTACTTGAAAGACTAATGCATGATTAAGTTATTTGACGTAAGATTTAGTATCATGAATCAAATGTTTAGTTGGATCAAGATGATCATTTATACTATTTAATCACTTCATATGTTTACCTAAAATTTAATTTGTTTGCATTATCAATTCACATGTTAAGATAATAAATAAATAATTGATTGTCGCTTGAAAACGCATTAGAATTATCAAATAAGCAAGCTTATTGTCAACCGTACACGAAATAAATTGAGTGGATACCAAATCTATACTTCGGTAGAATCGGGTGTTTTACATCTTTCTCATTTTGTAAATAATTCTCTGAACTTTTCAAGATTAATAAAATCAAAATTTCTTGTCATTTTGGACTGATGAAGTAGTCTGATGTCGATTTCCTTGTTTACCATTAAAAAATGACGTGACTCTACATCTTCACCCTTTAAAATGAGTTCTACCGATTTTACTTGTTTTCATCTTAAACAGACTTAATGGCAAAGAGAAGTTTCGGGTAAATAATGTATACTCATATCACATGGTAATGTGCAACATTTAATATTCGACATTCACTATGGGTAATAAGTTTCGCAACATTACAACAATTTTCATTTTTTCTTTCTTTTTGATATACATTTTTTTAAATTCACTATTTTAAGCTTTGTAAATGAGCTGATGTAAATAAAATAAAAATGGTCTACCAAATTAATTCTTAAATATTAATTTTATATATTAAAATTAGCCTGAAATATATAAAATAGTCTTAATAATATTTGTAACGGATATGTTCTATCGCAAATTTTATCATAGTTCAATTTTTTATGATAAATTAGAGTTCTTTTCGACCAATTTAACAATCACAAATGAAAGAATCTTTTTTTTCTCGTACCCTCTGTCGCAGTGGACATTCTCGAGACTTTTATGCCTTCAGACTACGGTTTGAACCTGAGTCTCTCCAGAAGCAAATGTGTAGCCTTTCGCTGTGCTATCTATAAAAAAAATTGTACTGAAAAATAAGTTAAATTATATATATAATTGTATCATATAAAAATAAAGAAGGAATTTATACTTAAAAATATAATATGAATAGTTAATAAAATATTTGTAAATGATAAAACATTATTCTTAAAACTAGATAAAATATGTATATAATAAAGGATTACAAATTTAAATTGATATATTATGAAAAATTGATAGTATCACGACCCAAATTTCGAGTATGACCGGTATGAAAATAAGGACAAAGTTCACGTACCCAAGAACCTCAAAAACACAAAGAAGTTGATCTTTCTAGACTACCACTGTCCAAAATGAGACAAAAGTCTCACTTCCAAACATGTATACACCAGTTCCCAACACGAGCATAGCGAACATGTCATAATCAAATCATTTCTTATAAAAATTTCTTTTGTATAAAAATATATTATTGTACAAATAAAATCCAGTATAACTATATTACCAACCAATCATCTTGGCACTACAAGAAAAATATATAATAGTGGCAATTGTTTAGTGGCTATCTATTATTGCCACTATTGTATCAACAACAAAAAAAAGGAATTACACCTAACAAGGCCAACCTTTTAGAATTTCATAATAAGTCTAGCCCATTTTAATTATAAGCCCATCACCTTCCTCTCCATCTCAAACCTAATTTCGCACAAAAATACAAAGGCAACGGTTCCTGCAAAATCGCTAATAATCACAGTCATTTTTCTCGTCAAACTGTTCACTCATTCTTGCAGAATTTCAGGTTCACTCATTCCTGCAGAATTTCAAGTTCAGTCGTTCACTCATTCCTGTAAAATCGCTCGTCGAACGGTCGTGCCCTAGTTCATTTTGATTCGGTCTATCTATTGTCGACTGATTTGATTTCTTTGTTTTGTATCGGTAGATTGATTCGTTTTTCTTGTGTTTTCATATCTTCTCTATAGGGATTATCAGATCGACCATACGTTCAAGCTCACCACCTACACTATATAAATGGAAGTGCGATGTTGAACTAGAGCGATTTCTGGTTAGACTCATTTACTTTGTAATATGTGTATTAGAACTATTCCAGTTACTTTCTGAATTGGTATTGTTATCCTTTTCTATCAAATTTGAGAAAATGAATTCAGTTATGTTCTTCCTGTTGCCATCTAATTCAAATTTATAGGACTCACATAATTTTGAAACATTCAGTAGATGTTATGTTACTTACTATATATAGTTTGATAGCAAGACAGTGTGTAGCCAAAACTTAATTACATTAAGAAAATGGAGATTCAGTTACTTCAACATAGGATTTACAGTTACACAATTTCCATTTACATAATACAGTTAATTATTCTAGCAAAAACTGAATTGAACAATAACAATAATAATCCTCGAGTAAAACTAGATACAAATGAGTTTACAAAACAGTATGTTGGCCCTGTCTACGTACATTTTGATTGTTTTTTCCTTAACATGTAAATTCATATTGTATCATTAGTAAAGGTTTACTTTTGTAATTGATTGTTCCTTACCGTATTCTGTAACTGACTGTTCTTTATACAAGTACACTGGAAAAAATGTAAATTGAGAGGTTGAACATACACAATAAATTGATGTTGAAATTCCTGATGAGATACCGCACACCAGAGTTACACAAGCTGCAAAGAATGTGCATTTTTCAGCTTAATTTCATTTCATTTTTTCTAGTCATCTTTCCGCGTTGCAGCTTAATCTCTATATGTTTTTCTTCTACGTTGAAGTTATTTCTAATGATTTCCTTCCTGTTCTGTTTCATTGGTAACAGTTTCTTGTATGTGTCAATAAAGTGTTACAAATTCAAGTAATTTATTGTGGTTCTATGGAATCATAAGCTTTCCATAAACATTTGTACTGTCTGAATTATTTTAAAACTGTATTTTCAAGTTTCTTTGCTGGAAGAAAATATTAGACCAAGAATCGACCTCCCACATTTGTTAGTACATCTTGACAAACGACGACCTGAAAGGCTCCAATACATTGCCGTGTCATTCGGGCTCACCTTGGACTTCTTCCGCTTTTGGAGGAAACATAAATTTGCCCATTTTTACATTGCCAATAATCCAGTAAGAGACCTTTTTTTAATATAAATTTTATTGTTCATCTCATACAGTCCATTTGTGAATTATTCTATGGTTTATTAATATCATGCTATATTTTCATGGAGCAGAATCCGGTGACTGGTGAGCATACATGTATGGTCTTGAAGCCATTAAACAATGGTGATTTTGAAGTTACTGGATCAGATGAATGGGGCTTTTTTAGTCCATTTTACCAAGGTTGAGTCCAGTTCTGGTCGTAACCTATGTTTTATTTTTACAGTTTGATCTGTATATCTGAAGTGTATAGGTTTCTTCTCCTTTTTTTTTTTTGTATCTTCTAGATTTCAAGCAAAGATTTATTAGATTATTGGCACCTGCATTTAGCAGAATGGACTATAAGCTTGCCATGAGGTTAGTTTTGTAAATTTACTATCTTCTAAATCATACCTTGTGATTTAACCCCTTTGGTTCATTCCTTTCAGCATCTTGGATCCTAAGATCAACTTCAACGATCTAGTAACTACACCATCAACATCACATGAAATTTGGACTTTGATTCATGCATTTCTGTCAGAATATGATATAAAGAGGATTGAAGATTTTGCCAACAACACTAGTGATTTTTCTGTGGTAAGTTTCCTTATGAATATTGCTATTAGGACCTTGCTGTTATTTTTGTTTAGTTCATGTGTAAACAATAGATTTCATAGTTAATGTCTTTATTGTGTTAAAATTTGCATCAACTGGGACGATATTAAAATACTTCCAGGTTTTATCATCGCGGGGTACAATGTTGTCCACTATACATTAGTTCCCAGGTAAGTTATCAGCCTACCATGCTGGTGCCTTCCCACCCGATATGAGAGGAACAGTTCTGATAAAATTATATTTGTTTATCAAGACCTGTAGTGCTGGTGATTATTTCTTAGGCACCATATTATATAGTGAAGCACATTATCTAGCACACTTGAAACTTAGTTTGAAGTTTGGGACTAGAAGGAGATTTTCATTGGGGAGCATCAATGAACTTCTTTGTAGCCTCTGTACAATGGCAGTGTGAAACATTGGAAGTATGGGTTTTGTATATGTGGATCTGTTCTGTTCGTACGTATTTTTTGAATTTCTTTTACGCTATATCTGTGTAGGGTATTTCAATTACCTTGGTTTTTAACTTGTGTCATGTATAAAATAAATCACATTGAGGGTTTTGAAATTCCCCTCTATTATGTTTTAGCTTAATTATGAGCCCTCAAATCCTCCTTGGTATCATAAAAATGATGTAATTAAATTTTTATGTCATATACACATACATGTGCATAAGAAAGAGTAAAATGAGGTAATTGAAAAATCTCGATTTAAATACTCTATCCAAACATACTCTTAACAATTGGGTAGCCCGTCACCAATTGTATTACTTCCCGGTCGTATAAAAAGTAATGTTCTTGTTGCTGCCTTGTATCAAGCATGTTTATATTATTTCCATTATGAAGTAAATGTCTTATGTTATTTTCATTTTATACTTTATGCCTAAACAGTTTTTTTTCTTCCTTTCTTTTATTACAGATCTCTGACCTTATTCAGCCTCTTGCACATTTATATTTCAAAGAGAAGCTTCCAGTTACACTATCATATACTCAGACATCTCTTCTCCTCTGCTGCGGGTTGCAGTGCAAAGTCCCTTATGTTGTTGAGGTAGTTTTGACTTGTCCATGTATGAGTTAGGTTATTAATGTTACACATTGGACAATATCATTCATGTACCGAGGGATATACATGCTGACATGAGATTGGGAAGAGATCATGCATGTACTTAGTTTCAGACCTCAACAGTTTACTTACCATGTATTTGGAATAATACAAAATCTGCTTATATACCGAGTTCGTTTGGGACAATTTCTAAGTAACAATTTTTTGGTCGTAACTGCCAAGAGTCCCATGATATTAGAAAGGCCTAATTTGACCAAAACCACGATCCGAAATCAGTATTTGACTTTATTACAAATGCTTGGAATCAGTTGTATGCACATTGTCTTCTTATCATTTTGCATTTTCCATTTAGCTTACTTTTTTGGCTTAGGACTTATGTATGCGAAGTGGGAGTTAAAGATGAAATCACCTTGTTCTTAGTGGTAAACCTGTGTCATATCCTTTTATGTGAAGTTCATTTTCTTGTTTGGACATTCCTGGGTATTTGTTGGTTTCTCCAAATCTCAGAACCTCCATTAGTATGCAGTGAAAGGAAATCTTGTATGTAATTATCGAACATGTAGAAATGAGACGTCATGTTTTGAAATGTAATTTTGCAGGGATTGATGAAGTTGGAAACTCACGAGATAATGTCACAGTTCAGAAAGGTTATAAAGAAGTTCGACAAGTACATACATTCAATTGCCTCGAAGGAGATTGAATCGACCCTTCCCCGCTTGAAAGAAGTGAGTGAGACAACTCGTGTAGAATGTAAATTACGAGCATAAATCTTGCTTTTGCTTCCTCATAATTCATACACAGTTCTAAGATATAATTAGCAAGGATTTGTATGCTCACAATTGTAATAGAAATGATGTTTGAGCAAAGACCCAATTACAGTAATGAACTCCTATCAAGGATCTCTTCTGCCAAAGAGCTAGGTTTTCGGTGGAGTGAGTAATGATGAGTATATGACCTTATCAGGATCTAATGCCAACTCATAATTTGATCTGATAATGTACTTTTCGCTGTACTTCAATTTCTGTTGACATTTATCAGTAGTAATAACATAATTTATGATGTGATACATCAATTGCTTACAGATTGTGATGGAACCTCACAAGATCTCTGTGGATGAGGACCTCTATGACGGAGCAAAGCAAGTTGAGGTATGCTCTTTTTTATCTTCCTTTTTTCCATTCATATATTGAACTTGAGCATCTGAACACTTGTTGCCACATGTAGGAGGGGATGAAAACGAAGATGGAGGGGTTGTTGGATCCCGAGCTACTACAGCAGTATGCCATCTCGGACAGAGAAGCTGATCTCAAGAATGCTTTACAAAATGATAGCGGAAAGATACTCTCAGGGGGAATTGTTAGTGTGAAATCTAGTAGGGATATAGGGGAGAAGCAGGGAAAGCACAAAGAGAATGACAAAGATGGCAAAAAGCGTGGTAAAAGTGATCATGGCTCCAACTCCAAATCAAACAAAAAGAGGAAATCTCAAAGATAATCTGCAAGACTAATGCAGCAGATGCATTTATAGACCGTAGTAGGAAGATCATCTAGCCCCAAATTTAGTCAGATTGTTAGTTTTGGTTTCTTCTTTGGTGCCAGTTTCTTATTTTTGTTTTCTTATGTAACATTACACACTTGATAATCTACAAATTATTGTGGCAGTACCAAAGCATTTGAATATTATTATTGTCTTTTGATATTAGTTTTTAATTTTGAAGTATTATTTCTCAAATGTTTATCCTTTGAAATACTTAGAAAAGTGTTAAATATTTTTAGTTATTTATTTCTTATTATTAATTTGTGAATAAATTATTAATTAAAAAAATACAAGTTTTAATATATAACATAAGATTTGTAACTCTAATTTGTCAAAGTTAAAGAACATGTTTTGAGGTTAAAAGAACGTGTTTTGAAGAGCAATGAGACGGCAATCTCTGCAAGAGGGAGGCTAGCATAGAAAAGGTGTTGAAGCGCCGGCTAGGGTTTGGGTGATATTTAGTTTTTATAAATTTATTATATTCTTTTTTAGTATTATACAACTCGGATAATATTAGGAACTATTCTCGTTTCAAATATATAAACAGACATGAGACTGATACACTAAACAGACATACACTAATGTATTCAAATTCAGCTTGAGTTATTTAATTTTTACGGACCGAGTACGGTCGGACTCGAATTACATCAGAAATAATCCGATTTTCATTGGGCTCTGTCCTAATATTTCCAGAATATCAATTATCTATTTATTACTTTTCAAGTTTTGATAGAATTAGCATAGTATTTAAAAAAAAAGTAAAAAGAATAATTAATTTTGTACTGACCATTTTATTTTTACTACTTATTATAATTATGAAGATCATAAATTTATTACTGTTAAGTATTATTATTTATCACTAATTTTTTATTATAAGTGTTTTTATATTGGTTTTTTTATTGTTAATTATATTATTATTTTTTTTAAGGCAAATTGTATATTATGTCTTTAAACTTAAGCAATGGTAAGTTGTGTCCTTAAAATTTTCAATTATTAAATATTAAAAAGTTATTTTTAATTATTAAAAAGTTATGTGCTTAACTTTAATGACAGTTCTAAGTTATTTTTAATTATTAAATATATCATTGGTTAATCAAGCTATTTTCAGCTGGTTAAAATGAGTACAAATATATTATCTTTTATTACTTTTTATTTTGTTGATTGTATTTGTTATTATAATTTATTATTTTTATTGAATTGTACTTTTATATTTAATTAACCAAGCCCCTTGAACCATAGTCCGTAAACATTTGATATTTTAATTATTTACTTTTAGCTATTTTCATTTCTTCGATGGAAGACAAATTTTTTCATAATTTTAAAAAATTAGGCAGCGTTTATATTAACCATGTCATTGAATATTAAAATAATTAACTTTAAGCTTATAAAACTTAAAGCCTTATTTGCAAATGATCATGTTGGCTACCAAATTTAAGAAGACCATTTTTTGCATTAACCACTAACCATGCTTATTGTAAAGGAAAATTTGCATAGAAGATTTCTGACATATAATCGATTTGCAGAGTCAGTCTCTTATCAATTTTCATGATAATTGTATTCTTATATTTTTATTTTTTTTGCAATTAAAATTTTCATATTTAATTCCGTTCATTTATTCCAT
>JAYMTC010000963.1:0-10176 GCA_036897605.1 Melianthus villosus
GTAATGAGCGCCAATCAGGACCTTTACGACCTCGACTGTGGCCGGTCGTATTGTTACGGACATTACAAGGTGTCTATAACAGTGACCAAGCATCGTTCATTGACTCTGTCGCTAATGGAGGTCCACATTATCGACCATTATTTCGGTCGCTAAACTGGTCGCTATTACAAGTCCACTTTAGCGACCGAAATTTTGGTGTTTGAATGATTTCAATTTTAACGACCGTATTCGGCCACCATGAAGTCGCTAATTTAGAACCAAAAAACTATATAAAAAATAAAATTAAATTAAATATTGCGCACGCGAACACACACACATATATAAATAACCATCAGTATGTCTAAACTTGTAAAATACAACCAATTTGAAACAAAATCACTCATTTTATTGAATTTCAAATCCAATCATTCCAACATTCAATACTTTTAAATATTTACATTCTAACAATGAGAACCTCTAAATGTTAAAATCCTAAAATGTTTACATCGTAACCTCCCCAAGATGAGCGTCATCTTTCTGGCCG
Source organism: Melianthus villosus (assembly GCA_036897605.1). Classification (NCBI taxonomy): domain Eukaryota; kingdom Viridiplantae; phylum Streptophyta; class Magnoliopsida; order Geraniales; family Francoaceae; genus Melianthus; species Melianthus villosus. Next base: position 524 of record JAYMTC010000963.1, read on the forward strand.
TCATCCTTCTCGACGTCATGATCATTGTCAGAAACAATTTTTAAGATAACAAAAATATTGTATTATTAAACAAACTTTCATAAAAAAATTATAAAATAAACTACAAACTACCATTATCAATCTATAGTACCTGCATCATCAAGACTTGGGAATGTGGGCTGTGGGGATTAGGGTTGAAGTTTTTGTGCTGCAGGTGGAGGAGACACCAAAATCTTCTGCATTTTGATGAACTCTGCGGTCAATGTAGCAATACGACATTTCGCCTCCGCCATTTTGGCCGCTAACTCAATTGTTACAAAGGCTTCAGCCACCGCCAACTCCTCTACCAGTCGGTCTTTGTCCTCCACCGTCCTTGAGGTAAACTGCCCTAACACCTTAGCTACCCTTTTCTCACTAATGAACTGTTGTATCTTTTCATTAGGGACATAACGAGCAGCTTCATTACTTCCACAACTCCACTCTCTCAGGATGTTCGAACATGTAACTTGTTTCCAAACCCGAGGACCGCCCTTCTTCACTAGAGTGATCTGTGTCTACTCTTTTACATCGAAGAGGGGTTGACTAGACACATCATCGCCATATTTTGTGTCTATGACGACATTATATGATTTCATTCAAAAAAATTAAGACTATTAGTACAGTTTAATATATTAAAATACGAAATGTTAAAATAAATAAATTCAAATAATATTATTACCACAATATTCCGTGAAATATCTTTCACGAAATCTTTGTCATTATTACGAGTCCTCACAAGTTCGAGTTGGGACGACATGCTACCTAAATCCCCAGCCTTTAACCAGAAAATTACAATGAGTTAAACAATATTAATACATGTATGATAATTGATTAATTAATTATTATAAAATAACATACCAGTCTAGTTAGGCTTAATCCGATTTTGTTTCCATCTATATTCTCTCGGCCAAGCTCTACTGCATTTACCAATAAGCTAAACTCAAGCATCAACAAGCTAGCCCCACATGCCTGCATTCATCCAATCGGGATCCATATCCCAATGGGCCCCACAAACATATTAAGATTAGTTTATAAATATACTCTTAAAACTAATTCTATATAAATTGGTTAAACATAGCTTTATAATCAAACTTATTGTGTAAAATCTATTGTACGTGGCGTGGCGTGGCGTTGTTACACCAGGATCATAAAATATTTTTCTAACTTTCTTCAAAAAAATGTAGCCATATAGGCACATGGTTTCCCTCTTCTATACTTCTAAATTTTCGCATCTAAGTTTTAAAGAAAATGCTAACAAATTGATGTTACCTATCATCTCATGCATCTCTGGAACTCGTTAAAAGTCTCTAACAAATTAAATGGACTTAATGGATAGGTAAAATCAAATAAAAGAAAGAAAATAGATGAAAAACAATGAAGAACAAGAAGAAGATGAAGTTTAGAATATGTTGAACATTCAATTCCCTCCGTCATTGTTTGAATTTGACTAGTAAGGATGTATACTTTCAATCTTAAATGAATGGAGAAGAAGAAATTTTCAAAAAGACAACCTTTAATATCTGAGAAAATGTTTCTATTTATAGAGATTGGCTACGAATCTCAACCATTTGATATGATCCAAAGGTAAAAAATTAAACACTTATCACTCAGATAGTTGTTCGGTACTGAATAGACTAGTCAATATCAAGTAGAACATCTTCTCGATATTGAACACATTTCGTAAGGTTTGCTCGGTAACATGAACAATACCTTTGGTCTCGCAAGTTTTAAACAAACGCCTTCCCCACTGCGTTGGAACCATTTCTTGAACATTTTTTTCTTTAAAATACTTTATTTTGACGTTTGACTTTGATTCATCCAAAATCTCGAGTTTATCCCCTCTTTCATTAACCAAATTTTTTATTTTTTATCATCGGGAACCGATAACTTCATCTATTATCTGGTATAGAATCAGGTATCTAAATATTTAATTTTGTCGGACGTAACATCATTGCAGAATGATTACAACCTTGTTTTGCTACAGAAATTTCACCATTTTCGATCACTCTGCCTCCCTGACTGGCTTGATCTCTTCAGTTCCGCTCTAATTGGCTTTAACACCAGAGAATAATAAATGTCGCGTGAAACTCTCTTAGCCCGTGAAAATAATGGACCAGTGTTACGTCAAATGTATTGAATTGGATTTATAGGCTATATTTATTGATGTGACAGAATTTTTTCCAGTTGCAATAATGATTCATATTGTGACCGAATTTAGCATGTAGTAAATTATGCATTATACATAGTCAATTTTCTAATAATAGATTTTAAATTTTAATTAAAAATGTTTCATGAGCGAGCGAATATATTTCTATTGAAAAATGAAATATTTTGTTGAAATATTTAATAATACTGATTACTATATCCCGTAGAAGAGATTTTTTATTTACAATATCTTTTTTTTCATTATTATATCTCCATTATTCTTTTTCCCAAACTTTTGAATACTTTTCACCCACTTAAAATTTCGTATGAGAATACAAAATAGAGGTCTATGAACATTTGAAGCAAAGGTAGATGGAGGAAATTTTGCATTATATCCCTATTGAATAATTCTGAACTTTGTCAAAATTACAGCTAAATTATAAATTAAGAAGAATGGAACCAACAACTCTAGAGACCCCTATATGAGGATATGAAACAACTTTTGATCCACAAAATCCTAGTTGTCTGTTGTCTCAAATACTCGGTGAGATCTCGACATCAAAAGTTCCTTTATAAGTATGTCGGTAAATATAAGTTAAATGGACGGATGTAAGTACATCCGAATCCGAATCTGTGTAAACATATATTAAATGGACGGATGCATGTACATCCGAATCTGAATCCTTATAAAATTATCCGAATTCAAATCTGAATTTGAATATTCTGGATGTTAATTTTTAATATCTGAATTCGTATTCGGATACGAACCGAATTTGAATATATCTGAATCCGAAAATAATTTATTTAAATTATAAATTAAAATCCGAATTCAATATCCGAATATCAGAAAATATGAAAAAAATTAATAAATGCAAAGACAACATTTCTAATTGCAAATAATCTTCAGGTACTAAAATTCTCGTGTAACAATTTTAACAAATATTCAAATAAATCCATTCGAATATCAATACTTACATATCCAAAATAAAAAAAAGTACAAAATACAAGAATAAAAGTTATCTCAATGTTTAGAGACGTCACAAAATAAGCTAAAAAATTCTAACATATTCAATTTTTTTACGATCAAACTATTTTAGTGATACCATAAATTTGTTATTGAAATTTATTTATGGGTCTTCTAAATATAATTTATTTTATATATTTTTTTCAAATTGTACTTACAATTACATTTATATTTGTAACAATATCAATTTATGTATATATAATATCACATATAAAATATTATACTAAACATATAGTACTCGGATTCAAATTTTCGTATCATCGAATACATATTCGGTTCAGATATTAATCGAATTGAATGTACATTATTCATATTCGTATCTATTTATAAACTATTGAATAAAGGGAATATGTATTTAATTTTGAATTCAAATAATATTTATTTAAATTAAATTTAAATTGGAACAATCATCAAATTTTTTATTACGGTTAACTTTCCCGGTAATAAGTCACTTTTGCCAAAACTTATTCTCCTTTCTAAACACTTCAAAGAATTTTTTTTATTGAATAATACGTCTAATCTATTAATAAATCACGTCAAAAAGTATGAAAACAAATATAATTTACAGTCTCATCATGTCAACGTCAGAACATATTGAATTACCGAAGTATTTTAAATACGTCATTATATTTTTATAATTAAAAAAATATCATACAAATAGTTGGGCATACAAAATTTTATCAGATTTACTTAAACACGTTTTTTTAAAATTTATTCGTGTCCATATTGTCTATCACATATTTAAACCATGGCTTGGCGAATATAAATTCGTGTCCGTATTGTCTATCACATATTTAAACCATGGCTTTGCTAATATAAATCCATCATAGGCTGTTTACAAAAAAAAATATCAATAGTCAATAAGCCCAATAACACTTCAATTATCAAGTCATAGTAACACTTTAAATTTTTGGTTAATTACCAAAATAGTCATTTGTATTTGATTATTTTTTAATTTTAATTATTTAAAAATATTTTTAACTATTTACTTATATTAGAATATTAGTCTTTAATATTTATTTTAACTCATTAATTTCTTAAAATTCTTATTTTAATACACCCTTCACGTGCGTATCACATTTTGACATGTAGCATTTTCAAAATCACTTCCCTACCCAGAAAGAAAAAATAATGTGTTAATATAACAATATTATTTACATTTTGACATGTAACATTTTCAAAACCACTTCCCTACCTTCAAAGAAAAAATAATGTGCTAATATAACAATATTATTTATTAAAAGAGGTGATTCATTGACATTATCAATAAAATTTTGAATCACTTTATTTTTTATAAATTACATATTTTCTTATCAAATTTTATCGTTTAAAGATTAGTTCGCTTAAAACTAAATAAAGTGACATGGGTGAATCAATAAGAACATCAATCAATTAATATAAATGATTAAAAAGTAAAATCGGAGGAGAAGCTAATTTGTAGTTTAGCGCCTCAAGAACCCCATTAGGCCAATTTATGTCTTGAAACGAAGCTGCTGCGATATTTTTGTGGCGGCCTCTTGTATCCATTTCCTCTCGATCTTCACGGTCCTTTCTTATTTCTTCGGCGATATCTTTCATTCTCTTATACCACTGTTATCATCTTCTCCAATCCATCTCCTTATTCTCCTCCCTGTCCCAACCAGACCTAGATTTGCTCTTATTCATTCATTCATACAGATCCGTACACCTACACGTCATCATGTTTTGGAAGCTACCATCTCTCTCTGCTTCATCGCCTGTAATTGATTTTTTTGTGCTTATATGTTTGATTGTTACTCATACTTATATTGCATCTGATATTTATTGCAATTTTCAATTAGATGTACTTAGATATTGGTATTAGTGTTCTCTATTTTAATTTTTAGTGATTGGATATTGGCCATTGTAGTTACAAGTAATGGTGATTACTGTCATTTTTATTGCGTTTGTAGGTGGAGTCATTGCTGGACAAGGAAAATTTCATTCTGGAAGAACTTCTTGATGAGGAAGAAATTATTCAAGAGTGCAAAGCTTTGAACAGCCGACTGATTAACTTGTAATTCGTCTTTTATTCATTTATATTTTCTATAAAAGTTTATTGTCGAATTATGCTCATTATTTGGTTGTTTTGGTGCTTAAGCCTGCGAGAGAGAGCCCAGGTAGAGCAATTGGTGCGGTATGTTGTTGAGGAACCTTCAAAAGATGCTGATAGTAAAAGAACTTTCAAGTATGATGTTCTGTTTTAGTGCATAATTTATGTTTAAATTTTTTTCCCTAGGTAAATTCGATTTATGGCTTTTGATTATTGTGGTTCAGGTTCCCCTTCATTGCGTGTGAGATATTTACATGTGAAATTGATGTCCTTCTGAAGACTCTAGTAGAGGAGGAGGAGGTATGCGTCATTTTGCTTCATAATAAACATTTATTGTGTTAGTAAAGCTTGATGCTACTTTTTTGTTTCTCTTCATTGCAGCTAATGAATTTGCTTTTTTCCTTCTTGGAACCTCAACGCCCTCATAGTGCATTGCTAGCTGGGTATTTTAGCAAAGTATGTCTGCTCAATCTTATAATATAGGTTATGTGATGCTTTATATTAAATGATTTGAATTTCTGATGTCATTTTCTTGTGGCTGTATAGGTTGTTGTATGCCTTATGTTACGAAAGACAGTGTCACTTATGAACTACGTTCAAGTAAGTATTCTTCTTGGCATGCATTCACAGTACACATTTGTCAAGTTTCTGCTATCCCTTTAATCTGTTATTAAATTTTGAAAGCAAAAGAAAAAGTAAAAATAAAAACATTACAGTCCTTGTTTTTCCATTCAAAATTAAGAAGAGGGATACGGATTTGAATGCTGCAGTGGATTCAGATCCTTGATTAGGCTGATTCGTATGCCTATTTTGTTTATTACATTGTTTTACAACCTACTACGTAGTTATCATGATTGGCATCAATTTAATTTTAGGGAAGACCTATATTCAACTGTGTATTTTGTAGTGTTATTTAAACAAAATACTCTTAGTTGATCAAACATGAACCAAATCTTGGGGCTTGGTTGAAAACAATTTTCTATTGGTGTTCAAGTGTAGAAAAACACATAGAATTATAGGAACTCTTTTTTTATAAAATAAATGATAAAAGGAATACTTGGAAGACATGTATTTTTTGTAAGGTGGTCCAAAATAATATTTTTGTTCTAAGCATGTACAACTTCTACGTATACCCTCAAAAAACTTAACAGCTAGAAAGCTAAAATTGTTTTCAGAAAGGCAAGTCAAATAGAGTTATGTTGAAAGAGGTGTTTTTCGAGGCATATGAGAGGTTTAATGGAAAATATGTAATTTAAGAGATAAATAGCCGAAAATCCACAAGGGTGAGGTTTATGACAGTTTTTAAAACCTGGTGGAGTATTAGACATTAACCCAAACCTCAGGGAGGTGGATGAAATTTGCCTATTGTTTTGTATTATGTCACATGAATTCAGACATGGATGAACTGTTATTAAACCCAATAACTAAGTTTTTAAGCGTGAGTGTTTTCGTTTCTTGACTTTTTAGAGATGTAAACAAGTCTAATGTTTCACAGAACTCAATGGGGGAAGTAGGCAAATAGCATATGCATTTGAGTTATTTTTCTAAATATATGTTACGCAAGATATCTTAGCCACATAATTATAGTGTCTGATTGTTGTGTTGATGTTCTGCATATTGTGATAGTGCTTATCATTTATGTTGGCTGTTTAATGAACCTAGAAAGTTCTATATTCGAAACTGTTCAATGGTTTTGGTTTTGCGTGTATGGCATACAAGCGCTTCGGTGTAGGTTATGGAGATCTTAAACTAATTTATGTTTTTACAGGCCCATCAAGAGGTTTTTTCCCAACTGGTAGATTTGATAGGAATCACATCCATCATGGAGGTAACTGGAAGTTTTTATGTTAGACGTTGTCTATGACATATCTAGATATATTTTGATATCCATAAACTATTCTCAGGTTTTGGTTCGGCTAGTAAGCGCGGATGACCATGTTTATCCCAATTTTATGGATGTGATGCAGTGGTTGGCTGAGAGCAACTTGCTAGAAATGATAGTGGATAAACTGAATCCATCTGTAAGTGAGATATTACATTTCTAGAAGCTATTATAGTCCCACACAAACTAATCAGCTACATTTATGAGTATGTAAATGTAAATACTCTCTGTAGCTTAAACTGAGAAGCCTTTGGGTTAAATGCATTTCTGTGATTTTTTTTTTTGCATCCACTTAAATACGACTTCCTTTGGGAACGCATGTACCACCTATAAAATTTTCAGCATGTGTCAGCCCTAATAAATACACCTAAATCATTTTATTGCTTTTTTAACCTTGATAGCTGGATTTTCTATTTTCTAATATGCGCCATTTTTACTTTATTTTGTACGCTATTTTTAACTCGTGAACTCACAAGAATGTGATGTGAGCAATGTTTTCTTATAGAAATAGAGAATAGAACACTAAAAGGTCCTTCTATGAAAATAAATATTAGTTTTAAATTAGACATTTACTATGTAATGAAATTTAGTGATTATTAATTTTATGATTTCTTTTGTGTGAATCAGAACCCTCCGGAAGTTCATTCTAATGCAGCTGAAACATTATGTGCCATTACTAGAAATGCCCCTTCTGCCTTAGCAACCAAACTTTCCAGTCCAAGGTTTGTAGGAACTTTTTAATCTTCATTGTATATGGAGTGCCTTTTGTTTTTGTCATTTCTCTCTTATCTATTATGTTCTATGATAACTACATCTCTAAATTATGTGTGGTGGTTTCTTTAGAATGTATATTAAGATTCAAACCGTTTGCAGCTTCATTACAAGTATATTTTGTCACGTTTTGGAAGATTCACATTCAAAATCCGGTCTTGTACACTCACTCTCCGTGTGCATCTCTTTGTTGGATCCAAAAAGATCAGGATCAGTTTCTCCTTTGTTTCATTCTTTCCAAAGTCAACAGATGTACGAGTCTCCAATACCTGTTACTGAAGAGACAATTTGTGCAATGCTGCCAAAACTTGGTAAGTGTTTGAACATCTCCCTGACATATGTCCTTCATATATGAGGGTGATATGGCTTTAATTGTACTTCTGGCAGAAATATCACCTCCCCCTTGCACTGTTTTTAAGCTATATTATTATTTCTGAACATTTTATGTTGTTCGTTGAAATTATTTATACATATTCCTGTATGAACTCGAATTTGTTACCACATGTTCTTTTTCTATTTTCGATAAATATGAATGCTGTCTTTTTGAAGCTAGATTGATATTGCTATTATATTGAATAATCTACATGAGTGGCCTTCTCTTAAATATTTTGCCCAGTCTTTCCTATACAACCAACTGCCACCCGTTTTTAATAATTCAGTACCACTCTAGAACAGAAGACATTAAGAAAAATTCAACCTATAGCTAAGTGAATTAGTTATGAGCCTTTTATTCACAGTAGTCCCGAAAGTGAATTGTTTTCTTCTTTTGCACTGTTCCAGTGTTTGGGTTATATAAATGTATCTTTATCTATTGCGGTGTGTTACGGTGCTAGATTTATGAATAGCAATATGCGAAACTTACTAGCCACGCGAAAACAAATCAGTCTGATATATACTTTGAAGTCACCCACAACCCACATAAGCAACAAGTGAGTATTGAGCTTATCAGATTAAATAGCAATATCGTAATTAAGAACAAGAGTTGGATGATTAATTGGAGAATGATTATAATATCGTATATTGAAATCGGACAAAATGTGTGTACATAAGAGTGGAGAACCAAACTCAGTCGAACAAACACTAATTTGGTCGGGTCGTTAAGGTGTTCACCAGACTCCCCTAAAGAGCATCCTAAAATTATTCATATAATGGGAAGTAGAAATTGAAATGTCTGAATGGCAACATTGCTCTATTTATAATATTGTAACTATCTATTTTAATTACAAAATTATCATTACGACCACATATGAAAGCTAACAGATCCCCCCACAAACTAGGTCACAACCGAGTGGCCATGAGCAAGACCATAGTTGTCAACGACGCAAGGCGCACCGAGGCGCAAAACTTCTAGGAAGTCATGACGTAAGGCGTGACGCAAGACACGGCGCAAGGCACACGCCTTTTGATAAATGATCGCAAAGAGAATAGTAACAATTATTAGTGAAGATAAAAATATACAAAAATAATTAGGTAATATAAAAAATGATAAATAAGTTAGATAACCTTTTAAAAAATATTGTATTAAATAATAAAAATAAATACTTTTAAATGTTGTAAAAAATATAATTATAAATAAATTACATACAGTTATAATATTATGATAAAGTATAAAAAATTATAAGTTATGAAGTACAACAAGACAATGCTTTAGAATGTTGTGGACAAAAGTTCTAAAATAAGATTTGAAAAAAAAACAATAGAAAATACTAAATATGAGGAAAAAAATGTAAAATCCAGCGACA
>JAYMTC010000964.1:0-10173 GCA_036897605.1 Melianthus villosus
AATGAAATTAATCAAGAATTTTATGATATAATTATATAATAAAAAATAATATTCAATACAATATAAATACTATATAATTTCAAATTAAATGAGATATAAATGAGAACTTTTTTTTGTTATTCCGCCGATTGTCGGTCGCTAATTGAGCTCCAAACATTCTCGATAAATGGATGGCCTGACTGATCCCTGTCCCGGCAAATGCTAAACCTTATTCTATCGTGATCGACTCTCTGCCTGTGTCGCTCGATTGAACTTGGATGAACCCCACTGCTCTCAGTTCCACCGTACCCACTGTTTCAGAGGTAACCCTACTTTCCGCTTTCTAAAATTTCAATTCGAGTCTGCATGTTCAGGCTTTGTTAATTTGTAGTTTTTTGTGCATCATTATTTTCTTACTCTTTTCAAATATTGGCAGGTAAATAATCGTGTTGAGTAATCTCTTTGAAGAAGCATGAAGGGCCACGAACAAAAGGTAATTAACTAAATATTTATATTCAAATGTTCATTTTTCTTAAACAAGATCTTTGAGTATTCTTAGGTGAATCAGATTTCATTTCATTTATGTCAGCAATAAGTTGGCATATTAATTGTTGCTTCTAACTTATGAAGCACATGTACTTCTCATATCATGCAATTATTGGTTGATGCCTACTTTATAGTAGTTTGCAAAATAATTACATATAATACATTAAAAAATTATATATATTTATCCTCAATATTTTTAACATTGATGTCTTGTCATATCACATATCCCATCCCCGCTCCCATGCTTCTAGCTTCTAACTTGCACGCACTCAAAAGGCTTGATATTGCTTCACCACGGTCTCATCCCTAACATATCATGTTTCTACAGGTACATCTTTGGTTTGGTCATCATTCATGTATTATCCCACCACCCTAGAGAATTAGAATTTCATGTCATGTGGCACGGCCATGAAACCTAATAGTACACCGTCATGGCCTGCCCATGTATCTAACCAGATAACATTTTTGTGGTGATTCGGCTTCCTCATATAGATGATTATTCGCATGTTTTGTTATCAAGGAATATCTCATTTTCGAATTCAACCAAACTGGTGGCAATTTCCTTACAATTTTGTATGTTGTTATTTTTCTGTGGTCTTCATAGATTATTTTCTTAGTCACAGACATCAATTTATTTGTAAGGGATACAAGCATGTTTAGATCGTGCACTGCAACATTCAGATTGCTTTTTGGTTTAATTTTTTCTTAGATAATATTTCCAAGTCATTGTTCACAATGAGTAGTTAATCATGCACTCATCTATACCAATCAAGAGAAAACAAAATTAGTCAATTTTCCTCCTACTGATTATGCAACTTGTTTGCCTGGTATCTTATGAAGGTAAGTTGCATACTACTTATAAAGCAATTTCTTTAATAATCCACCTATTTATATTTAGCAAAGTCTTATGAATGGGCTGCATTTCACACTCTATCCATGACTATGGGTGTGACCATCACACAACTCGTGTTTGTAGATGCCAAGAATGGAGGACATTCTGAATCTTCCAGTGCAAGATCCTCCTTGTCCAGAGTTTTCTGCTGCTCATATTAAGTGGGTAAAAGTAAAAGGTGGTCGCCAAGGTGGTGATGATATTGCTCTAATTCCTTTTGCTAGAGTGGATGACTTCGTAAGAGGAGAGTCTTCAAATGCTGAATGTCCTGCTAGCTTTCGCATTGAGTCTAGGAGGAAGAGACCTGAAGGGAGTATCAGCAAACCAAGGGTTGATTGCTATCTTGAATACACATTGTAAGTTGTTCTTTAATTGTCAAAATTCTTACGCGTTGCTTGATGCCACTTTTTTTCTGAAAATTTTATCACTTATCGTGCACAGTTAATGCAAACATTTCCTTCGTCTTGTGGTGGTTTTGTTATGAAATCTTTTTCATTTTGTGATCCGTTATCTAGTTTCTATTGCTGTGAGATTATCTACTCTTAACCGCTGGCAGAATTATAGAATCATGTCCTTGCTGTGACGGAGTAAATGTGCAGGAATTCTGTGATTTAAATAAGCTTTATCTCTACTTTGTGCGTAAAAAATGTGCTACTTATTTGAAACTTTACGTTAATTGTTTCTGGTTATTGCTCAGATATTGGTGTTCTTATGGTCCAGAAGACTATCGAGATAATGAGTGTGGTCCGGCGGATGCTTCAAATATCAAGCCTGCATCAGGAAAAGGCAGCAGACCTGGAAGGCGTCACATGATGAGAGGATGTCTTTGCCACTTCACTGTAAAACGATTGTACACACGCCCCATTCTTGCCCTCATCATATATAATCATAGAAAGCATGTAGACAAAATTGGGGCTCCATGCCACGGAATACTTGATCGTGATGCTGTGGGGACAAGAGCTATGTATGCTCCTCGAATTTCTGAGGAGTTGCGTCAGAAAGTAATGTCTATGCTTTATGTTGGAATATCCTTAGATGATATAATCCAACATCATATGGAAGTGGTGCAGAGGCATGGTGGACCCCATAACCGGGATGATTTCCTCAGTCGGAATGATGTTCGTAACATGGAAAGGGTTGTTTGCAATTCATCACATGAATTACATGCAGATGATGAATGTAGTGTGAAGATGTGGGTCCAACGACATCAGAAGCATGTCTTCTTCTTCCAAGAAATTAGTGGCTCAGAACAATTTATTTTGGGAATACAGACAGATTGGCAGCTACAACAAATACTATGCTATGGAAATAATGCTTCAATAGCTTTTCATTCAAGCTTTGGCGTCAAAAGGCTTAAGGTATTGGTTTCTTTTTTTCTATTTTATTGTTCTGTAGCATTCTATGGAGCATGCTTGTTGTTTATCTAGCTCGTTGTTTATGTATAAAGAAGACAAGCTAGTGTCACAGTTAGGTTGTCAAATGAGCTAGGAAGCTCCAATTTTGAATAGACTTACAAGTCAACGAACAAGTTAACAAAATGTAAAAACATCACTAAAAAATTTTATAGCTTGATCTAGTGAGATTTGTATGGATCCAGTTAAAATACATCATGATTTTAAATGAAATACATTGTTGTGTTGCATATGAAAATGACCACTTGGACTATCTGTTATAGTTTAGCGTGAACGTATCAAAATCGTCATATCTGTATGAGATATGTACTGATACAATCAAGTAGCTTGAAGTATCTGTATTTCATAACTAGAGTGTGTCATGGTGTAGGATGTTTACATAATCTTACAATCTTTGAAGTTGAATTGAGTAGCCAAAAAGACTGAAATAAGGAAAAAAAACATATTCAAGAATAATCTGGTAGATGGCTACAGATTGCAAAAATGGCACACATTTCATTGGAAGACTTGAATCTATTCATGTTTTGCTGGTTGGCATATTTATATTACCCAAGAATTGTGAGCAATTTGTTATCTGGTTGGACCAGACTCCTTGCATCACAACAGCAAGCTTTAATTGTTTTCAGTTACTTATAACAGAATGGCTTATTAAAATGTTTCTTTTGTTTATCACTTGACAGCATCCACTGTGCACGTTACTTGTTTTTGACCCATCCCATAATGCAATTCCAGTGGCATGGGTCATAACTTCCTCTTTTGTTGGTCAAGGCATTCATAAATGGATTGGGTTACTGGCTGAAAGAATCCGAACTAAGGATCCCAGATGGAGACTCCGCGAGCTATTGGTTGACAATCCTACTTTTGAAATTTCTACAATTAGGTGATTTATTTCTCTGGTTTCAGCATAATTCAGAATTTTTTTTTTCTAGAAAGGAATTCAAAATCTAAATTTATGTTTATTTCCAGAGAGGCTTTCCAGTGTCGTGTATTGTTATGCATATGGCCTATTCGTCGCGCTTGGATAAGAAGTCTTTTGAAGAAATGCTGCAACTTGGATGTGCAGCGGGAGATGTTCAAGCACTTGGGCTGGATTTTGTATTGCACAAGAACTGGGCAGCATGCTTTGGATGCAGTTGAAGAATTTATGCAAGTATTTGTCGATCAATATATGTTCGTGGATTATTTTAAGACCCGATGGTTACAAAACTTAGGTAAGGTTCCGTATTTGATTTTTGTTTATCCTAAGATGAAGAAATGCTTCTGCTAGGTTTTGGAACAATATTACTGTGATAATTGCATCTTTAATTTTCTTGCTAAACTCTTTGATACTTATAGTTTCTTTACTTTACAATCTGATCCAAAGCATGATAGGGAAGAGCACTACCGTGGTTTGTGAATGTATCAGATAGATGCACTCTTGACTTGTGTATCTCGAAGTGATCTATTCAATAGACAAAGGCGGAAGGCTGTGTTGGTCTGCCAATATCGCTCCCTTCATTTGCCAGTTAAATGATATTGTAGTTCTTTGATGTGTCGTTTTGCCACATTACGTCTTTTCGGAATGGATGAAATCAATAATTTATATACTCCACCAAGTGCCTAGGTGCCACATGGATCATGTCAGCATTTAAAATTTAGCTAGCTTTCATATATGGTCCATATTAAAATTCTATCCATTTCGAGAGACAAAATCACGCAGAGTGATATAATTGCTATTAATAGTGTTAACTTTGTTTAGTTGGGAAAACAGGGGGCAAAACTAGTGACTTTAGGAAAAATCCAGCCCCTTCACCTGGAGGTGAAGTGCTCTCAGACTTGAGAAGAAGATGTCTCCCGTTTCTGACAACTCTCGCTCTAACTCATCGCCAATAGCATATTGCGCCGGGTACACGGGCGATAAATACTGACCTTTTAATGTAATCAAATCAAATATTCTTAAATCAAAGCATTCTGGTGCATAATGATAGTAGTTGCAACTTGCATGGTAATTTATACAAGTACAATAGGTCTATTGATCTTGTCAATCTTTTCTGGTGTGCAGAATCATGGATTAGTGGAATAAGGTTGCTACCTGCAGTAAGTCCAGAACCCCATGCTGCTATTGAATCCTACCACTTGAGGTTGAAATCCGTGCTCTTTAACAAGAAACATGCTGATTCATGGCTGAGAACTGACTGGTTGATTCAGACTCTAACAGCTGATTTTCACTCCTTATATTGGTTAGATCAATATGCTTTAGAAACAGGGTATTTTGCAAATCTGAGAGATAATGCCTTCTCACCAAATGCTTGGTATCAGGCTATGCACATTCCAGACCTTGATGTGATATTGGATGAGCAGAATCTCCAGCTTGCAAAAGTCATCTCTCAGACGGACAGAAACCTAGCGTACACAATTTGGAACCCTGGTTCGGAGTTTTCTCTTTGTGATTGCCCGTGGTCTAGGCTGGGAAATCTCTGCAAGCATGTCATTAAGGTATCTATCATATGTAAAAATCGGCAGGTTGCAAGGCCGTTATTGGCAGCTCAAGTATATAGACAGGCAGTACTTACCCTTCTACAGAATCCCCCAGAAGATCCTGTAGTTCTTGATCATGCCATTGTACACGCAACACGCTTGCAACAGGATATCAAAGGCTTGGAAGACTTATCCAATGGTGGAATTTTACAACCCTTACCTCCTGAGATGAATGCTCAAGTGACAGATAATCTTTTAATTTTTCCACATTTCCATTGATTGGACCACGGATGAGGGAATTAATTATATATGCTTGGTAAAGCTGTTGTGCTTCTATTGTCCATGGTTCTCAATGACCATATGCACACCATAAATTCAAAGGGTCCTGATTTTCCATTTGTTGGAAGTCTGCACTTTCCTTGTGGAGGTACATCTAATTGCTCTTAACAGTCTTTCATTAAATTCTCAAATAAAAAAGTGATTCTAAAACTTCAACAAGCTCGGCAGGGCTTACAATTACAAAGGGAACTCCAATTGCTTTGTCTTAAAGAAGAAAACAAATAGATAGAACAAACAAACTTCAGTTTCGAATGCAAATTCATTTAGTTCCAATGGTCCATTTGGATCTGGTAATAATTAGAAGATTGTGCAAAATTATTTAGATAATTAAGTTGAATGTTTTGCAAGACTTTTGCTAGGATTATTTTGTGCAATAGTACAATAGCTCTATCATGACCTTATTGGTCATAGGTCTGAGTCACAAAACTCTCTTTGCATAAGGGAGGATCTTGTGCCTTTCTTCTATTTATAGCATGTTTTCTGTTAACGTCTCCAAGATCCAATTGGAGCATAAAGCATTTTAGTGTTTTTAATTGATTGCCTCTCCTGGCGTTCTTTTTTTTCTCTCTTTCTTTCCCCTACCTTGGACTAAGGTTGTTGGTTTTGACTGTAGTTGAACTGGAGTGAGGCATCCAATGCTAGTTTTGGAGACTGATTTGGCCTTTCTATTTATAAATGGTGCATCCAAGGCCAACTCCTAGACTACACAATGAGGGCAGTGTCATCCTCATAGTGGGAATGTCTGAAAGGTAACAATTGATTGAATATCTGTTTAAGGTGTCATTTCGACAAATTTGGAAGGGGTTTGTAAACTTTGTGATGCGACTCCTACTTAAATAGGCAGAGTCCTTTGCTTTTTGCAAGTTGTTATTGTTGTTCTTGTAATGGAAATGGTAGACCACTTTTGTTAGTTAAAATTTCAGTCAGATGCCTGTGGTATACAGAACCTTGGATTTATTGTAAACGTACATATTTTGTGCAGGTGGCAGTGCAGACAACCTTGTATAGGCTTTCAGTTTATCAGCAATTTATAAAGTAAGCAGTTATTTTGTTTGATATTTGCACTTTGATAGTCCTTGGTTGATTTTATCTATATTGGAACTGTTGCTTTATCCTAAACAAAAGGCTGTCTTTCCATTAAAAAAAACAAAGGTTACGTGCAAATGGTTTAAGTAACAACCTAAATCAATCTTAACCAAATCTTTAGATTATGTGGTTTACCTTTCTTTTTTTCTTCATTTTTTATTCTTTAGCATATCATTAAAAAGTCATTATATATAAATTCAAAATTAATTGATCATCTTTTTAATATTTGCCATCATTTTTTATTCCAATTTTCTCTTCTACTTTTTTTTGCCTTCTATTTTAATCATTAACATTAAAAATTACGTTATTTCTCTGTTTATTTTTTTTTCTAATTTTAATATTTATCACTTTTTTACATTAAAATGTTAATGAAAACAATTGATATGACCCTTCCATTTCATAATATCTATCTTCTTCATTCATTTCACACTAATAAAGGAACATTTAATAAAATATAAAAAACTTATCAATTTATTTTACCATATATATATCACTAAAAATGTAACTAAAACTAAAAATAAGTTGATTTCTCCAATATAGTTACTAAGGATATACATCTTTTTTAATATAACAATTCGTTTATCAACATCAAGACGACTTCAATACGATGATAGGCAATGTGGAATAAATTATACAAATTATACTTTCTAGAAAAACAATTATAATGAAAGGATGAAATATAATATACTAAAGTTTTGGAATTTATCCTTCCCTAAAAACTTTTAATCAATAAAGCGTGTACGGTCGGGTTTTCCCTAAAATAAAAGAAAAGTATAATCTAATAATGTAAAAAATCAATAAGTTAGTATGTAGGGTCTCACATGATCCCCTTTAAAAAAAAACTATGTAGGGTCAAAAAAAGATATTACAAAAATTTATGATCAATATAATATTATCTTAATAATTGAATGTCCAATGTCCAAGTAAAATTTTAAATATATATAGTTATTGACCTCAACATGTTGATGAATTGGTTAAGGTGAATGTTTTCTACTTGGTAAATTCAGGTTCGATCCCTATCGAAGTCTCGAGTGATAATCCTCAGAGTATATGAGTTGTGAGCATGTACTAAAATTTTGTGTACACATATTATTATTAAGAACGACGTGTAACTATTATGATTAATATAATATTATTAATAGAAAAATCAAAGTAAATTGAATTATAAAATAATTTTTTATTAAAAGCACAATTATAATTATTAATTTTATTGTCATGTTATTAATAGAAAAAGTTTTTTTGTTGAATTAATATTTGACCTAAAATATATGTTGAAAACTAGGATAAAATCTTAAATATATATGTCAAATATATCCTATATCTAGATCTAGAAAACGTGTACCTTATTAGAAAGAAAAGAACACTTTAGACAACTACGACCATCAAAAGTGTAGAAAATTAGGATAAATTTTTAAATATAATACATGTTATATTTAAATTTTAAATGTAATGCGAGTCTTTCCTATAATATATACTATATGTTTAATCTATATGTTACATGTTAAATATATGTTACAATATTTTTTACCTTTTTATACTAAATATAGGATCAATGATTATATTTTAAATATGCTGAGCTGAAGGGTCCTTCTAACATCCGAATGTGTTAAGCATCTATATTATGTAGTAAATTCAGTATAAAAATTTGTACAAAATTATCTTTTCAAAAAGTAGTATAATTTTTTGGACAGAATGTTACCACATATAGTTGCTTAATATATGGTAATGGACATATGTTACCATTTTCATAAATTAAAAGTGCATAAAACTATAATTTGAGCTATTTCCTTGATTAATTATGTGAAGTTTTTTATTTTAATTGGTTTGAATTAGATTTGAATCGTGGTTGGATGGTTGGTTGGTTTCACATTAAAACTGGTTTTTTTGGTTTTTAAATCAAATAAAATAGAAGTGGTCCAAAACCAACGCAAACCTCGAAAACCAATCAATTTGCACGCCTAGAAAGCAGCTTTATGGATCGGATCAGCAATGTAAATAAAAACTGGGATTAGAATGGACTCACACGAATAGAACTCAAATCCATTGTTTCTCTTGTTTCTAACTCCAATCCAATTTCCAGCCATTAGGAACTCAAATCCGTTGGCAGCATTCAACCAGTGTCATACTCCCATCACCACTAAAAGAAGCAGACTCACTTGAGTAATCACCATCATCAGCACAACCTTACATTTTGTAGAAGTGACAAACACATGCCATAACAATCGAAATCTAACAGACACACAATCCAGTGGCTAGATTCTATTTTTTAATCTTTAAAAGCATACTGAAAATAAGAGGGTCTGAACAGCAGGTGCAAACACACAAACAGAACTCCGTGGCACCATTTGCACGACAAGCCAAGAGTTTGATAAAAAAATGTTGCATGAACAGTGTCCGACAAATACTTGATGAAATCAAAGTAGTGTAGCATATATATGAATCTCACTTATATAGTATCAAGCCTAGGTTCTGTTATTCAATTGAGAAACTAAATGAAAGAGAAAGAGAAGAGTAACATAAGGATACTACCAGGTTCAACACTGTTGACTTATTTGATTGTAAGATGACTGAACTTAGTTATGATAATGACGATATTGATGGTCAGTAATTGCATGCTAAGGTGATTAAATGTGATGTATTGTTACCTCCTTCCTTTAATATTGTTCTTTGTACCTCCTTCTAGGTACTCACATGGAGCCACTGAAATTTGAGGATTATTCTTGATTTATCAAATTTGAACATCAACATCGTCATGTTGGATCAGGTAGTCATGCTGAACCGAACAGTTACTATTGGCAGACAAAATATAAGCAGTCTTCGAATGTGTATGTATAGCCAATACCTATCAGATTCAAAGGAAAAGTTAATGCTGGTCAAGTTGATCTTGTTTGTTTGAATTTGTTGCAAATATTACTACATTCTCATGTCTTTTGTAGTCAGAAATGTGAATCAGTTAACGTCCATGCCGTCTTTAAAAGATCAGAAAAGTGATGCTGACGAAGAAGCAGTAACGTGAAACACACTTCTACTTTTATGTATTTTCCTACGTGTATTTGGCTCTAAATATCATTGGTTTAAAGGCTTTTGAAACAAATTTCTTCAGTGCATTTCAAGTCTCTGGTAGGCCAAGTTTATGTTAAACAAAGCCCCAACATATATCAAAGGGTTAATCAGAGCTGAGCTCCATGCGTTTTGTGATTGAGATATAAGGTTCTTAAACTTAACTTTGTTGTGTTTAGGTCCTTAAATTAACTTCCTTTATACTAGAGGTCCTATAGCTAAGATGGGCAACTCAAGGGTATTAACTTACTTCGGGTCTATCCACATAAAATTTGAAATTTATGTTTTTGTTCAAAAAAAAAAAATGAAATATATTTATAAATATAATTAAAAATACGGACACACTTAAAGTATAAAATAATAACCATTTGATTTACTCTAATAGAAAAAATAAAATTTAAA
>JAYMTC010000965.1:0-10169 GCA_036897605.1 Melianthus villosus
ATTTATAGCTAAATCCCCTTGACTCTCGCCATTTGACTTGGCCGTCGATAATTCTTTCCGTCCCTTGGCAGGGAGGCTTGTCGTTGTCCTGACGAGGATGGGCCGACTTGGTGGTTTCTTTTGTCTGACTTAGGTGCTGATGATTGATCAACTGCGACATGAACCTTTGGTCGGTTTTCTTATCTCATAAGTTCTCTGGACCTTGGTCAGTCTTGGTCATCTTTGAATTCTGAGTGTTTTCTCGATGTTCGACCTTGTCCAGAGGCTTACCTTGGTCGGCTCAGTTTTCAGGAGTTAGATTGTAACTGCTCTATATGAGGGCCTTTTTGGCCGATCAAGTCGTTTCATACTGGTCACCTTATGATTGATCGGATCCTACTATATCACTTACAAATTTTAAAATTTCTAATCATTATTTTTATTACTTTACTTATGAATATTTTTAAAATCAAAATTTTAATATGTTATGGGTACAACTTCAATAATTGAATGGTTCAATGTGCAATTAAAAATCATTAATTTTAAAAAAATCTTTCAAACCAATAAGTCATAATCACGAAATGATTCTAAGAATTTTCTATTTATTTTTGACTTGTATGTTAATTTGTTCACTCATTTAAGTCGAACGTCACTCACTCGGAGTAAAACTTTTCGTGTTTGTTTGGTGTTAGTGTACTAATTTGTCATGTCGACGCTACCAATTAACGTATTAACTAGAGAGCACGGTCCGAGTAGCGCGTGGATTGGTAATACCCATTGCCTGATATATAGTTAGAAGATAGGTGGATCGGGTAACGGATAAGAAATTAGTCCATGTACTGCAACTGAAATGGCTCTCTCTCCCTCGACCAAGGGATCTTTCTCTCAATTTCGACCTTCTTTACTTCCCTCCTTCAAATTGTACCCTTCTCTTTTATCTATCTCCTCGTTCACTCCTAAACGCATTCTTCAAAGCACTCATTATCGTGTTCGTGCTTCGGCGACTGCAACTTCCGATGCTGGAAATGGAGCTGTTGTTCTCGCCGACAAGCCAGATACTACTTCATATGGTAGACAATACTTCCCTTTGGCTGCTGTCCTTGGCCAGGTCGTAATAACCCTTCTCTTTTCTTCTCTTGTTACTTTTTTTGTGTGATTGAAGAAGATGGCATTTTTCCATTGGCCACCAATGTTACTTTCAATTTACTGAGTTGGTGAATTCTGATACCTTAATTGTTCAATTGAGGTGAAGTTTAGGATTGTTAGGTCTTGTAATAGTTCGATCCCCATATTTTTGTAGTTTTGGTATTTAAGAAACTTAGACCATGTTATTGTTAGCTTATGATAAGATTGGATAAGGATATAAGTGAAAATTTATGAGTAAAATGTAGGCAAAGCACAATGTTTGAGAAACTTAGGCCCATGTTTGATCGTCCTGTATGATAGGATATGATTGGATAAGAATATGAGTAAAATGTAGTAAATGGAGTTTGTTTGAGTAAGATATAATAGGACATAATACTCATTTGAAAATGGTGCTGTCTAGTGGGATATGAAAATGTGAAGGAATATTTACTAAATCAGAATTCTTAGGATAAGGCAGGATATATTTTATGCTTAAAATCAACTAACATATTGCCATTTCATATCCAAACATATCCGGTCAATCAAACCTATGGCCTTGGTGGTTTGATAGGGTAATTTTTCATTGCTTTGTGAACTTTATGATAGTGTTAGTATGCTCTTCTGATTACGATGTGAGGGTTTTCAATCAGTCACTGAATGATGAATATAACATTGGTTTGTATAGGAAGAAATAGAAAGTCATGTGCAGTATCATGCTTGTTTCAATTAGGAGACAATGCAGAAACTTTATTATTGTAGCTTCTGTTTAATTATTTATGCTTAATAATTAGTTCTGAAACTAATGATGATTTACAGGGTTTACTTCTGTTGTATGGATATTGTTTTACAGGACGCTATTAAAACTGCTCTTTTGCTAGGGGCAGTTGACCGGGAAATTGGTGGGATTGCAATCTCAGGGAAGCGGGGAACAGGCAAGACAATAATGGCACGTGGATTACATGCAATTTTGCCTCCTATTGATGTGGTTGTTGGTTCAGTTGCAAACGCAGATCCAGCTTGCCCAGAAGAGTAAGGTTACTTATGCTTACAAGTTCCTTTTTTAATTATTGAATAAAACATAAGGTTATTTTTCGATCTGATTGGAAGTAGCGTGCGAGAAAGTAATTATGGTCCTAGTTTCATCTAACACATCATGTGTTATCCAACTACTTTTAGGCTATAGTCTTTTTTTATACACAATAACTTTGTTGTCCTCAAACATGTGTCAGTACAGTATACCACCTTATCTCCATTCTACCACCTTATCTCCATTCTTTGTAGTTTACCTCTTAAATTGAGGAAATTTTTCATTTGATGATCTTTAGTAATTGAAGTTTGAATCCTATTTTAGTTGAGATAGAGACCACTAGGTTTGAGAATCTGAACAAAGCAATGCTCGACTTAATATGTTTTTAAGATGATGATTGTTGAGGGCTAATGACACTACTAGAAGAGTCATCCATGCCAGGTATTCAATTTGCTTGAGAAATTCAGTTATCTTGCTTCAGTTTTTGTAAATCACTTGATCAGATTAAGTCACAAAAAAATGCAGCTTCACGAGACAGTACCTGCTTGATGCGCGCACAACCTATAAATACTAAATATCCTTATCTTCTGAACACCTACCTGAAATCCACCTCATATATGAAGTATTGGATTCTTGACTAAAGTCTATGTATATATGTGAAGATTACATGACTAATTTGATAGAAGTGATGGATCACTGAGATTAAATTATAATTGGTGACAAAAAACAATAAAATTTAATAGTTTCGGGTATGTTATATCATTTATATTATCCTTATATTTTCTTTTTCATATCATCCGTTTCGAGTTTTTAATTGTTACAAGATACAATAATACATTTATATTTTGCTTCAGTTTTTTCTCTAAACATGCAAAATTTGTAAGCTAACATATCTTAGAATTCCATAATAATGCAATAACTCAATAATAGCCACGGCATGATAATGAATGGTTACTGTAATTTTTAGGTGGGAAAATGGCTTGGCCGATCGAGTAGAATATGATTCTGATAGTAATGTTAAGAGTCAGGTGGTCATATCTCCATTCGTTCAGGTACTTATAACACAAATATATTGTATTCAAATCATTTTCATTTTATATATTAAAACCCTTGTTTGTTGATCCTGCAGATTCCACTTGGAGTCACAGAAGACAGACTCATCGGATCTGTTGATGTTGAGGAATCAGTGAAAACTGGAACAACTGTTTTCCAGCCAGGACTTCTTGCTGAAGCTCATAGAGGTGTTCTATATGTTGACGAAATTAATCTTTTGGACGAGGGTATCAGTAACCTGCTTCTTAATGTATTAACTGAAGGAGTTAATATTGTGGAAAGAGAGGGAATTAGCTTTAGGCATCCATGCAAGCCGCTTCTCATTGCTACTTATAACCCAGACGAGGGTGCTGTACGCGAGCATCTATTAGATCGTATTGCTATTAATTTGAGGTACGCCTTTTTAGTGAATGAGTTCCGTGTCTCTGAATTCCATTTTCATTCCACTAATGCCAGTCTTCTTCTGCAGCGCAGATCTTCCACTGAGTTTTGAAGATCGTGTTGAAGCTGTGGGCATCGCAACACAATTCCAGGAACATAGTAGTGATGTTTTTAAAATGGTCGAGGAAGAAACAGACAATGCAAAGACTCAGGTAAAGCAAAATTCAGTTGATTGATAGACACGACTTCCTTGCCCGGAAAAGGAAAGGGTGCTTTCAGTACATGTAGACTGTAGGAAATATCTTCATATCACGGTTCTTAGATTATAATAACATGATATGGCATTGTAGATTTGTCCGTGGTGTCTGCATTAAGTTGTGAATGCCCATAGTTAAGCAGATTTTGCTCAGTCTAATTTTAACCTGTCCCTATGAACCTATGATGATTATCTATGGTTGTTTTTTTCTTTTTATTATGACGTTGAAACTTTTGTTTATTCTTTAACCAAAATATAAAAACTAGTTATTTGTATGATTGCATCTTAGATCATTCTGGCAAGGGAGTATTTGAAAGATGTGACTATTAGCAGAGAGCAACTGAAGTACTTGGTTTTGGAAGCCCTTCGAGGTGGTGTCCAGGTACTACAAACATTTTCCATAATTAACTTCGCTTAGGTTTCATTTATAGGATTTAATATTCAGCAAGGCCTAATTTTAACGCTTGAATTCAAATCTTTAGATCTCAATTTTTATGCAAAATATTTAATGCGCCGCAGGTCCTGTTTATCTACCACTAGTATAATCTTCCAGCTTTACATTCGGCTTGAGAAATTTTCACCCAAGTGGTTCCGCTGTTATTGTAAATTGTGTAGTAAAACAACAGTCATTTATATTTTATGATGCACAGGAATGTCTGCATGAGATGCCACCGGAAAATGTCTTTAATGTAATGTGACTTTAGTGTTGTCAATAACCACATTAAAATACAGGCAAAAGAACACTTGCATTATAATCTAGAGTAGCGATATACAAAGTTCTGTAGTATTTGATAGTGAAAAACTACTTGAGCATGGGAACAGTCTAAGCAATTATAAAGATAATATTTTTCAAATTAAATACTGACTTAAAATGATAATGCTATAATCACTTAATTATTCTGGGAGCATCATGGAATTGTGCACCACAAATAGGAGCTAATAAAAAGACCCGCGATCCTGTAGAAAGACATTACGATCCCTTTGGTCATTCTTATTTTCTAAGCGCATTTCACATGCTACTGAATATATGTTATTAATCACAGGGACACAGAGCTGAGCTATATGCTGCCCGTGTAGCAAAATGCTTAGCCGCTCTAGAAGGTCGTGAAAGAGTGAATGTGGACGACCTGAAAAAGGCAGTTAAGTATTATCTTCTGAGACACAAGCCATAAAGTTTTCCTATCTTGGATAATAGTAATTTTAAGATTTACCTGTTGTAAATTTTCAGTTAAGAAGCATGCAGGATAGGTTTTTATATTATCATCTAATACAGGTAGAACTGGTCATTCTTCCTCGTTCAATCATCAGTGAGCAGCCGCCGGATCAACAAAACCAACAACCTCCTCCACCACCGCCTCCACAAAATCAGGAGTCTGGAGAGGAGGATCAGAGTGAAGAGGAAGAAGATCAAGAGGTTTGTTTGCGTTGATCTTATATGAAGTAGATGATAAAGGCATCTTAGATTTTGTTTATGTCTCTGGCTAGAAAACATTATCCTTTTGTTCAATTAATTTTCCTTAGTTTTACTATATCTTGTCTTGTATTGCTTCAATTGTCAGAAAGAACCAAATGGGTTTTCTTAAAGGTGTGACAGTTTCTTTTTGAACCAGGATGACAAAGATGAGGAGAATGAACAAGAGCAGGAACAACTACCTGAAGAATTTATCTTTGATGCAGATGGAGGTTTGGTGGATGAGAAACTGCTCTTCTTTGCACAACAAGCACAAAGACGAAGAGGGAAGGCCGGAAGAGCAAAAAATGTTATATTTTCTGAAGATAGAGGCCGATACATTAAACCAATGATCCCAAAGGTTACTCATTTACTTTTTAGTTCATAAAACAATGAAAATTATTTTATATATCATTTTATGGTTTCTTCATGATTATTTCATCCTTCTGCTTTTCTGTTGTAGACTTCCCTTGGTCCTTACATTTTTTATATAAATCATCTGGAGTCGAATAATTATAGTGTATGTGATGTTTGTCTGTTACACCCTTTCCTGAACAAACTGTGTGATCTTTTATAGGGTCCTGTAAAGAGATTAGCTGTTGATGCAACCCTTAGAGCAGCTGCTCCCTATCAAAAGTTGCGCAGGGAGAAAGACATTCAGAAGATTAGGAAAGTCTTTGTCGAGAAAACTGATATGAGGGCAAAAAGAATGGCACGAAAAGCAGGGGCTCTGGTACTGTAGTTACTTTGTTTAAATATGAACCTCAACTTTTGGTTTCCTACTATGAAAATATAGAAAGACATGATTTTTTTGGGAGTTCTGAAAACTCTGCTATGAAAATATTTTCGTCCTCAACAGGTAATATTTGTGGTTGATGCGAGTGGGAGCATGGCTTTGAACAGAATGCAGAATGCTAAAGGTGCAGCACTTAAACTACTTGCGGACAGTTATACAAGCAGGGATCAAGTGAGCTTATTACATCCATTTGCAGAATTTTTTAGGTTGCATATATCTCGGGATTGTTATCATTTTCAAATTTTATAGGCTTCATATAGTCTATGTATCATCGGATTGTTATTACATCGGCAGATTCAGAAATTTTTTCTATGGTGGACTTATTTAAATTAACTTAATTTTTTTGACAAACCAACATATAATATATTATGCTGAAACATAAAATTCGTCAGTATAATGTCATTACAATATATAAGAATCGAAATTGCAATGCTGTGAACAAACTGAATAAATAAATATATGAAATTATTAATAGGATTAGAATTTGTTTTAATAAATACCCAAATTCATCAAATTAATCTAGGAATCAAAAGGAAAAATTAAAACACATGAAAAGTGAGAAGAAGAAAAAAAATGAAACTTACCCCTCAAACTGAATGTAGTAATCTTTGTTATCATATAGTGTTTTAGAGGGGTTTAAATAAAATGAAGACCTTTTTATTATAGTTAATTTGTTATTTTGGCTATGAGAATGGTTTTTATTAAAACTTATTCTGATTTTTCCAATAGATTTCATTTGAGACTTTCTTTTTATTATAACCATTTAGGATCTGCGCTCTTGGGCTTCTGTCAACCTTATATTTTCAACATTACAATTCATATTATAGCTGAAAAATTCAGTATTTCAAACCATAAAAGATAGCCTATAATTATATAAAGAAATCAGTCTATTAAATTTTAAATCAAGATAGTTGAAGAGACAAAAAAGCGGTTCAACACTTTAAATCTTTCACTTATCGGTCAATCTTAATAATAAATGTCTTCCCCACTACTAAATATCATAGATATTTTCCTATCTTCATCATCTGTCACCGTTTATTTTTGAAAAATAGTGCAGGGGAACCCTAGCCACTGTGTATCATGAGAGTATGCTTCAACAATTTTACAATCAAAATAAAGATGCCATTGTTTCAGTAAATGTGTAGTTTGTACAAAACAGGAGTTTTGTAGAGTTCGTCTAATATTACATTGCTTTAGATGGTGATAATTTATTAAACATACCAAGCCTCTTCCATCTATCTTTTACTCAGTCATGCCTGATTCTGCTGACTGATGTTATTAGGTATCTATTATTCCTTTTCGAGGAGACTCTGCGGAAGTTCTTCTTCCCCCTTCCAGATCAATTGCAATGGCACGAAAACGTCTCGAGAGACTTCCATGTGGTGGCGGTTCTCCCCTAGCTCATGGTCTAACCACTGTATGTAGATGGAATAAATTCCACAATTTCTGTGATCTTGACCAATTACTGTAATTAACTGAACATCATATCTTGTACATACACATATACACATCAATCATGAAGCTACACACATGTCCAGTCCCATAAATACATGTATGTGACATACACTTGTATACGCACATTTCCCATTTGTTATCGTTAGATGGGAACAAATATGATATTGGACCCCTTTCTGTGTGTGTTTTCCCTATATATGTTGTTTTGAAACATAGTAAGCTTTTTTCTCTTAATACTTGCTTCATGTTGACAACCATTCAATATTTATCATTGCTTGTGTGTCCGAGCCTCTACCCAATTTCTTAAGATAATCCCTCGAACTAGTTTGTGCATGTGCGGACATCTACTCACATTTTCTATTTTATAATTAGCTAAAAAACTAGGAAAACGTTTTCCCTTATGTGTTTTCTCCCTTGATATATTTCTCTTAACATTTTGTTTTACAACCACCTACTGCCCCAAGATGTCCAATGGGTGTGTCTGTACATATAACCAATCTTGTACTGTCCTTTATCTGATTATTTTTTTAACATAAATATGCATAGGCTGTCAGGGTTGGGCTAAATGCAGACAAGAGGGGTGATGTTGGACGAGTGATGATTGTTGCAAGCACAGATGGAAGAGCCAATATATCGCTGAAAAAGTCCACTGACCCTGAATCTATTGCACCTGATGCTCCTAGACCTTCAGCACAAGAGTTGAAGGTAAGAGACGTCATTGCTATTAGATGAATGCATATACTATTTGCTAAACAAAATCTTTAGATGTGAACCTAGGAGCTCCTTTAGCTTACTTTTTGGTATCGTTTGTAGAAGTTACATGCATTTGCGCTAACGTTGTCCTTATGAAGCTTTAAATGCTTAGACAGATCATTTATTACTAATTTGCTAAATTCTTTTTTCCATAATCATTTCATTAAAGGATGAAATTCTCGAGGTGGCTGGAAAAATATACAAGGCAGGAATGTCTCTTCTTGTAATTGACACAGAAAACAAATTTGTTTCAACTGGTTTTGCCAAAGAAATTGCTAGAGTTGCTCAAGGTATGTTCTCTTGAGCACCAGTATGTACTCATTTTACTTATTGTTTGAAGAAAGATGAAAGCTAATGATCCAAGGTGCATAACAAAATATCTTTATTGATGGGTTTGCAGGAAAATATTATTACTTACCAAATGCTTCTGATGCTGTCGTCTCGGCTGCAACAAGGGAAGCTTTGTCAGCTTTAAAAAACTAATGATTTTTAACTTTTTGATAGAGCTATAATGTGAATTTTTTATACTTGTAATTTAGTTCTGGATTGAACTTTTTTAGGCTCTGGCTTGGCAATAGTTTCTTTTCTTATGTTCTGCCTTGATAAGTGGAGGTAGCCAAATTAGGATATCACTACTGTCTAGGGCTGTGCAGGCAATTTGGATCCTAAAACAACATTATATCAATATAACATTCAGTTTTTAGATTCCGGATCCTATTCGATAGCTATCTTCCTTCATCTATTTTTGTCATACAACAACTAACACCAATAATAGAGTTATGTATAATTACTGAGATAAGATGATGTTTGTTTGGTGTTCTCTTTGACTTAGATGATTCTGTATTTGTATTTCATTTTTGGGTTATAAATAAGAAATTACAAAAAAAATCATCTATTTATTAAACACAATATGAAACAAGCAAGAGAGAAATGATTTAGAATGTAATGCCTCATTGTTATCTTATGAAGGGTAGGGGATATCTGACGGTTACTAGTATGAATTTGAAGGGTTTAAAATTCAATATAATATTAATAAATTCTTATTCTTACTGTCTTGAACATAAAATTCTCCTTTGTTAGGTTGCTAAAATTTTTTTTTTTTTGTCTAAGGCTCCTTTTGTTTGGTGGGGAAAACGTTTTCCTTTGAAAAAACATTTTCCATGTAAAACACTTTTTTTAGAAAATACACTTTTCTCATTCATTTTCTGTTGTTTGGAACAAAGGAAAATGATTTTCTGAAAAATGATTTCTACTGTTTAGTGCTCTAATAGAAAATCTCTTACTTTGTACCAATTGATTGCTTCATATATTGATTTGTTAATAAAAATTGATTAGTTCAATTGAAAATATTTTGAAAATCATTTCTACTATTCTGAAAAATAAATAACGCAAAAACAATAATGTCGATTTCAAGAGTCTGCCAATCTTAAACTGATCAAAATTCTGTGATAAGACACGTAAATTTAAATCTCATGTGTTCCACTAAAAATTTAACAAAAGTACCAATTCAATCAAGTTACACTTTCTTCGATATATCTCATAATATCATTTGCTCCTACATGTTCCTCATTAAATTTTGTAACCAGATCTTACGAAGATAAGAACTTTTAACCATGAAAGCTTTTGCTTTAGCTTCGTATTCAACCAGATAGTCAAATACTAAGTCGAGAAACTCTTCACCAAATCCTTCTGTTTTCATTAATCATGATAAAGATCTTGAATTGGATCTTGAACCACAAGTTTACTTCAAGTAAACTCGTGTATTGCTGATGCTACTTCCCTAAGTTTATTAGATATGATACTCAAATGATCTAAGCTGTCAGCACCTTTAGTACGAATTATTTTTCTCTTTCTATTTTGTGATGCAGTTGAAGATGCGGATGCTGTTGCTTGT
>JAYMTC010000966.1:0-10169 GCA_036897605.1 Melianthus villosus
TAATAATAATAATAATAAATAATAATATAATAATAGGAATAATAATAGATACTATATAATAATTAGTATGGAACGAAAACCTTATAACAATTAGCATAATAATAATAAATTGATAACAAAATACTAATGCATTTCTAAAAGTATGCATAAGCTAAAAGATTTTGACTTCTCTATTGGGACCTAAAATTGCATTTAAGTCAGCTTGTTTTACTTTTACATAAAAAATAATGCATTTTTACCAAGTCCGGACAAACGCTACTTAAAGTATAGTTCTAACTTTTCATATTCCATAATACAATAAGCCAATACCTAAATCTTCTGTTGAAATCTCTATACAATCAATAAAATCCTTACAGATTTCTTTAGAAAAACCATGACGCAAATCTCAATTTCGAAAGTACGGCAATGCTTAATATATGATGAGCCAAAAAGACGAAAAAAAAAACATTAAAGACATGTTAAAGATAGTTGGTTACCTTCTACCCCTCCCTTTTTCAATAATGGAGCTTTAAAAACACGCAACTGGCGAGAAAGTGCCTCTTCAACTGCATTTAGCATTGATAAACACTTCTCATTACCATTCCCATTCAGAGGTAGACCATATGCCATTGTGAAAAGGTCATCTTCCTACGAAAGAAACAAATGAAATCGAAGTGGTTTCAAAACCATAGCTTGAAAAAGACCGCCAATATTCAATACAAAGCCGAAAGTTTAATAGGCCCGGACCAAGTACGTAGTTAACACATTCCATTCACAAGTTCCATAGAAAGAGTCAGGTCAGAAGAGAACATTATGGAAAAAATGCAACTATGCACTTACTCTTTAACACATGAAAATAGTACTTCATATAAAAAATGGCAAAATTACACACAAAATAAATTATCTTATTTCACTATATTCATTTTGTTGCCCCTTAAACCTTCAAAATAAATTGAGGTGTGTGGCAGATTGTATACTTCACATGTACCTCATTGATAATAAACCTAGATCCCAGGTCTACACATGTTAGACGAAGAAATTTAAGAATGTGATAGGTTATATACATGGGGATTGTGAAAGGACAAATGAATTTTTAGAATAAAAGGGCAAAAGTGTTGTTGGAATACTTTACTTCATGTGTACGTGCATCGGAGACGACCGAAATAACTGCATTACAAGTTGCGGCTATGATTCTACAATAAGAATGCAGTAGGGCATGTGAAGATGTCCTGTCAAGTCTCAGAAGATAGATGCAAGAATAGACAGTTTGTGCCAATGAATGACCCTTATGCCATGTTGCCTGCCATGTAAGATTGTCTTAGATAATAAAACATAAAAAGGAAGAAGGCATTGTTTACATAGCATAGAAAAAACAAGCATTATATGACTGAAAGTAGTAAACATAAACTAGGAGTAGGTAAAGCTGCTACAAATAGACACATATATAATGGAAATGCATATGCACAGCAGGTTATAAAGTATACCACAACTTAATTAATAACTTCTAAACAAAAACGTTTATGCTAATTCTTAGATTTAATATTTTTATGATTAAGAAAACGAACAAGTCTCAATCGGGAGGTAATTCATATACAAGACAAGCAAATGAGTTTGTTAATCCAAAAGAATGACAAAAATGACAAGGCATGGGTGCAAAAAGATATATAAATAAGGTTGCTTCTATTAAAACAACGAAGATGCATCTCGTTCCATGTCGTGGATTTAAACAAACTTGAATCACTCTTTGAAAAACATAAATAAAATAAATGATTAATGGTTTATAGTTCGGAGTATCTATAAGTTCTTAACAAAGTTTAAATTCGACAAAATTTCTCCCAAAATCGAAAACAAGTCCACGGTCCTAACCACAAACAATGCTTGTCAAGTAGGGGTAATATTTTGAGAGTATTGCAGATACCTCACATGACAGAAGATGATCCATGACATCCACGACGAATTTAAGGTCTGTTGTTTTATCAACACTAAGGGGAACTGGAGCAGCACCATCCTCAATGGCTTCATCAACAGAATAGTATTTACAAACAATACCAGAATCCATCTTTGGGTCCATTATCTAATAAGAATAAAAAAAACTTATAAGCAGCTCATGAGGTATAATTTTTAAATGACCATTTAAATTTATATATTAGAAACAAGCTGAACCGAATGTCAGGACCTTATTAAAAGTATGGTGTAGTGTAAATGTGCATTGCTACAGGACCACAATAACAATGGAAATTTTAAATATAAGGATCAAAATATTATAACGGAAAAAAAAGAATGGAAGATACACAAAGAATTTACGTGGTTCGAAAATTGCCTACCACCATGGAACCGCCCTTAAGGGTTCTCAAATATTATTCATTCACATTCCTGTTACGATGGTACAATGCCTATTTAAGATATATATATATATCACCATAATTACTTCTATCATAATGTTGAAAAGTTAATATTTTCAACACTCCTCATCAAGTTGAAATGCTTAGAAACAATAGCACTTAACTTGCAAATAGAAACTTTCAAAATTGCAAGCGTTGAATTAGAAGTTTTGTGCTACATCAAGCCTATAATCAGTCATAAACATAAATCGTCTAAAATCATGCAAGAAAACCCCTAGTGAGAAACATCTTCAAGATCGTCTATAACTCGACACGGATATCTTGAATCAATAAGATTGAAACCACCAGCATCCAATGGATTTCAAATAACATTGAAACCACCTATAACAAGGGGCTTCAAAAACAAAAGATAGAACACAGCGACATCAACAAAGTAACAACATACCCATAAGGAAAACAAAAGATGGAACACAATAGAACCAACAAATCACATAGTGACTACATACCCATGAAGGAAAACAAAGATGGAACACAATAGAACCAACAAAGTCACGAAAAGTGACATACCTACAGAGGGAAACAAAAGAATGAACACAATGGAACCAACAAAGTCACATAGTGACAACATATTTAAGAAGTGAAACAAAGATTGAACACAATGGAATCAACAAAATCACATAACGACAACACATCCAAGAACAGAAACAAAGATGGAACGCAATGGAACCAACAAAGTCACATAGTGACAAACATACCCACGAAGGAAAACAGATATGAAAGTGAGAACATATCCATAGGAAACAAAGATAGAACGCAACAGACCCAACTAAATCACTTAATGACAACATACAATGTAGGAACCAACAAAATTCACATAGTGACAACATACCCACAAATGACAAAAGACAAGACACCTACCAACAGAAAAATGGACACAATGAAATCCACAAAGTTACATAGTGAAAACTAAAAAAATAAGACGAGACATCCACCAACAAAAGAAGGGAACAACAATGGAAAAAGAACAAAGTGTATCAAGATGAATTTTTCTTTTTTTCGTTTCTAAGACAACGAAACAATAGAGGCAAGGTTGAGTGGGTGCTAGAGAAATATTAGGTTTTTTTTGGAAAGGGTAAATAAAAGAAGAATAAAGGTTAGTATAGATAGACATCTTTAAGCCGCTCTGATATCATGTGCAAATTTTAAATACAAGGATTGAAGTATCACGAGAGAAAAAAAGAATGGAAGAAAACAAATAATTTACGTGGTTTGACAATAGCCTACGTCCACGGGATTGCCCTAAAGAACTCTGAAATATTGTTCATTCACATTATAAGTACGATGGTAATACACGTCATATTTATAAAGTTACATCAAATATAAAGAATATTTAAGAAATGTATACGGAATCAATATATTATCACATAAATACTTAATAACTCATAATATATATTACCATAATTACTTTCATCGTAATCTTGGAAAGTCAATATCTTCAACAATTATATATTCAAGTTATCTAGCCTAATTAGGGTTAAAGACATTCTATTATTCTCTAATTCTTCTCATTCTTTCTACATGGTATCGAGAGCATAGATCAAACAAAACGATCATGTGCTGATTGATCCTTAAGAACACCCGTTTTCTCTTTTTTTCCTTTCTCATCACTTTGTCTCGGTATGTTCTAATAAACTGATCAGTTTTAGAAGGTTTACGAGAGTTTCAAAAGGTGTGGTGTCGGGGCCAGTGGTGGAGCAGCCACCGGCAAGGTTGGACAATTAGGGTTTGGGCTAGGGTTTTCGATTTGGACGCGTTACCCAGCAAGGTTCTAAGGGTTCAAGGCGACACCGTAGCACTTTCCAGCACCGTCAGAAGACACCCCACGCGCCACCGTCGGATCTCCACGATCCGGCGTCGACGACCAACAAGCTCGACGTATTCGCAAGACTTGCTCCATTTGGATTCACAACCAGTCTTGGTATTTGCTGACCGGATGTTGCTGTTTTCGGGCTTTCTTTGGTGTTTTCCAAAGGTTGGGCTGATTTTTTTGGGTTTCCAGCTATGTTTTGGGTTCAGACCTGATTTTTTTATACAATCGCAATGAATTTTGATGATGATAAGGTTGAGCCAAAGTCTGAAATAATCTCTGCAACTCGGTTGATCGATTTGAAGTTGAATAACACCAATTATTTGTAATGGGAACAACAATTTTGGTTGTTTTGCTTAACATCGACAAGGATAATGACATACAAGAGGAAGTTTATCTGGAGTAACCTCCCAGTTTTGTTGCTCAGGGGTAGTATAAAAAAGTATGTCGTCTACGTAAATCTTTGTATGACTCAAACAATCTCCTAAAACATGGTTTGTAAGATTTACCGATGTTGTATTAGAATTTAGATTGAAAAGATGTCACAGTGATCATACAGTGTTCTTTCAAAATATAGACAATGGATGTATTATGCTATTGATACATGTGGATGATATAATTATCACCGGTAATGGTAGAGTTGACATACAATGTTTGAAGAGACATTTGCAGGAGAAATTTCAGACCAAAGATTTGGGTCGATTACTCCAGATAAATTATCCCACTGTTACATGTCCGGATATTTTCGGTGATTATAGTAAGTCAATTCATGTCTTCACCTCGAACTGCTCATTAGGATGTTGTCCCCTGTATCTTACAGTATCTCAAGAAAACCCTAAGTAAATGACTCTTTTATAAGAATCATGGACATGTTCGAGTAGAAGGTTTTCCTAATGCTGGCTGGACTGAGTCATAGATAGATCGAAAGTCTGTTTCTGGATATTTGTGTTTGTATGAGGAAATTTGGTTTCATGGAAAATAAGAAAAAAAATGTTGTGGTACGTTCAAGTTCAAGTGCCGAGTCTGAATATCAAACTACGTGTCATTCTACGTGTGACCTTATATGGGTAAGTCAAATACTCATTGAATTGAATTTTTAAGTTCATTCTCCTATGAGATTGAGGTGTGTGATAATCAAGATGCTATGCATATTGCCTCTAATCCTATATTTTACGAGCGAATGAAGCACATTGAAGTGTATTATTATTTTATTTAAAAAAAATTACTTAATAATGTTATTAGCATTGATTATCTGAAGATTGAGAAACAACTTGTAGACATATTCACGAAGTCTCTCAATGGAAATAAAGTGATTATATTTGTAACAAGCTAGACATGATTAATATTAATGTTTCGACTTGAGGAGTATTAGAATATGTTAAAATTTTAGTTTCCATATTTATCTTTTTTCTATACTACCTTGCATCCTTTGTTATATATACAAGTTGTCTAACCTAATTAGAGTTAAGACATTCTATTCTTCTTTAATTCTCCTCTATCTTTCTGCAAACTACAAGTGGAAAAGTGGGTGTGTAGATTTTATGGTGCAAATTGGTGACTGCTGAATTAGGAAAAACAAGTTTTGAGCAGGTTTGGTTGTGTACTGGACTTGTGACTTTTCTGTATCCCAGCGGTGGAAGAAGGGGGATCTTTTGCAGGTTATGGTTGATAGATAGACAGCTTCATGAATAGGTTGGGGTCGAATAGATTTGCAGAATGGGGACTTGGAGGAGCTTGAACAAATTTTGTTTTCTTAATGGACTGACATCTTTGGGTCAAGGCAGGACAGGGTGTCATGTAGTTGGCTAAGCTGATAATATGCATCAAGTTTCACTTTTACTCAAATAAACTTTAAACTCAAACTAGTTGTAGCTGCACTGTAAATGTCACAAATGAGCCACACCCCCCTTCTTAATATGTGAGAAATTAATCTGTAAAATGTATACGAGTTCTAGTGGCACATAAAGATGAATATAATAATATAATAACTAGGAAATGTTGGTTCAGTGGCAAGAGAGGAAGGTTGTTGCCAAGGCAGGTATAAAGTATACTCACAAACATTTTTTTGGCATCTTTTGGGACATTGCAGAAAATAGATGAAAAAGCAATAAATGCAGTTTTCTTGAAGGTGCTTGATAACTACATTAAATGGTGCAAGTACTTGCGCAGGCGTCTTGTGTGGAATAGGTTAACATTAAATACCTTATGAAAATGAGATATTGAAATGATTACTTGATTTTTTGCGCTCTGCTTATTTCCCTCTAATTTACTGCACACAGTATAGAAGCAATTAATAGAGACAGAAAGCTTTATCTGGTTTCATTGTACTACCTAATATGGGGTGAAGCTGCAAATGTCCGTTTCCTTCCCGAGTGTATTTGCTACATATTTCATCATGTAAGTCTTTTTTAATTATCCTTCCAATCAGTTATTGAATATGTTTGTCAAACCTCTGTTCTGTAATGATGTGTAGATTCTTTTATGCAATTTTGGTTCTTTTTCATTGCTTTTGAATAATAGATACTATTATACATATGCCTTTGTAGCTGTTTGAAACTATTGTCATGTGATACCTAAAATGCGGTTTTATATCTCTTTTAGTCCCTTAGTTTTCGGCTTCTCTTAATCCTCATTCTGAATTTGAACTATTTGAACATTTTCACTGGCATAATAATCTCTGATGGAAATGGCATTTTGCAACTTGGGAATAATTTTTCATGGACGATTGTCGTTGGTGGTGCTTCCTGTTTTTTATTCCTTTAGATGTACTGACATTCTGGACAGAAAGTAACGTGGAAAACTTCTTGAGATAGTTATGCTTATGAGTAAATATATGTTAATCGGAAGCATATACATGCATCAGTTTAACTGGATCAACTTTAATTTATGCAGATGGCAAAAGAGTTGGATGGAATATTAGATCATGGAGAAGCCAATCCTGCTGCCAGCTGTGTAACTGAACATGGTTCAGTGTCCTACCTTGAGCAAATCATTTCTCCTATTTACAAGATAATGACAGCGGTCAGTCCTTCTTCATTACATTGTACTGTTATGGTAGTACGGATGGTCACGAGCTTGTCTTTGTTTGCTGAATTGAAAATCATTCTTGCAAAGTAGGGGTGGTATTAATGTTTCCACATGCGAATTGTTTGGTGGCTGTATAATAATAATAATCTTGTTTCGATATAGGAGGTTTTGTTTGGATTAATGAAGGATATATTTGTATATAAGGTCATAAACGTTGGTTTTTTTCTCATACTTTTTCTTCTTTTCAATTAATTAACATTCAGAATTTCATCTCGGCCTTTTGACCTTTCATCAACTAAACTATTCGAGTCAGTTATTCTCTAATTTAATTTCGGTTCATGGAAGTTCAGAAGCTGCAGTTCGTTCAGTTACAGAATTATCTATAATAAGAATCATTGTTAAGAGTTCACTAGAGTGATTGGCATATAGTCACTAAAGATGTAAACTGCAGTCCATATTGTAATTTTTTAATTCGGTTTTATGCTTAGTAACTCTTTTCAGTTTACAGGAAGCTGAAAGAAATAATAATGGGAAAGCTGCTCATTCGGCATGGCGAAATTATGATGACTTCAATGAATACTTTTGGTAATGGGTTTTCACGTCTACAATATTTTTGGTGTTTAAAAATGAACATCATTTGTTGTTGACATCTTCAATTTTTCTTTGCAGGTCACCTGCTTGCTTTGAGTTAAGCTGGCCTATGCGGAGAGACTCTTCATTTTTGTTAAAGCCTATAAAGTCGAAAAGGGTTGGTTTTGGTGATTTTTGACTATAAGTTTGCAATGCTTGATCTCTTTCAAATATTTCATGGACCCATGATTCCATGAAGCCTAAATTAGAAAATTGGAGATCTCTTTTAATTGTTCTGTTTGGTATGTTTGACTGTGAAACTAGACCTATAATTTGGTGAATACTAGAAATCTATCATGCTAGAATAGTTTAACTTCAATATACACCCAGACTCATATTGGTGTATGGAAGTAGTAGATTTCTCGCATGAGAATAATTTATCAAGTGATGCAAGTATAAATGACTTTGTATGGAAAAGAAATGTTTTGGAAGATATTGGAAATGAGAGATTTAATTGTTTTACGCTCTCTTAGTGGTGACTATGGAGTGACCCCAGCCACGTTGTTCGTTCACATGGAAACAGTTAGGGGCTGCAAGATGTTTTGAACAAGATTGGCGATGGCCATTCATTTATCCTGTGACCACCAAAGAAATTTCTTTTAAGTTATTTCAGTTATATTGTGACTAGTACTATTGATGTATTATTGATGTCCGAGGGGTGCCTACAAAAAATTCATGATATTTGAAAGGAAAAATAAAGAATTGGTAGACTGGACAAGGATGGAAGAAAATAATAGAGGAAGTGGGTGAATTGTTTTCAATAGCAAATCCTTATATATGACAGACTTTTATTACCAATAGATCTCCAAAAAATAATAAAATATCTCAATAAAACATAAGTAACTAATTGAGCTAGACATTTTGTTCACCATAAACTCTTCATAATTTTTTTTCTGACTGGCAACTAAATTATTAGGATTGCATGTGCAAGTAATGCAAACCGAATATACCAATAATTATTATCTTTCTTCATTTATGTTGTGAATTCTTTTGGCACCTATTTCATTTTGACAAATTTTGACTGGGAATGAGACCTAAATCCCTTCATCTACTGATGATTTAATCATGATAATTTGCGGTGCTATTCAAAGTAGGACATTATTCTTTTACCTTTTACATTTAGCCTTAAATACTGGTAGTTCCGATTATTACATCCTTACAGCTTCTTTTAACTGTCAATTCCCAGACAGGTAAAAGCACTTTTGTAGAGCATCGAACATACCTTCACTTGTATAGA
Source organism: Melianthus villosus (assembly GCA_036897605.1). Taxonomy (NCBI): domain Eukaryota; kingdom Viridiplantae; phylum Streptophyta; class Magnoliopsida; order Geraniales; family Francoaceae; genus Melianthus; species Melianthus villosus. Next base: position 9,083 of record JAYMTC010000966.1, read on the forward strand.
AGTTTTCATCGTCTTTGGATGTTCTTGGTCTTGATGTTCCAGGTTAAAGTTTTTCTGTCTCCCTGTTAAATCTAGTAGTTCTCTACTTGTTTTAAAACTAAAAACCTGCCTTTTCTGATTCTTTTCAGGGTTTGACAATTATAGCGTTCAATAATGGACGTATCAACTTGGACACTTTTAAGGTAGTGCTTAGCATTGGCCCGACATTTGCTATCATGAATTTCATAGAAAGTAAGTTGTCCATTTTCTTAAATTTGTTGAGCTGGTGCTGTTATTACTTCTTAACCAAAGCCCATATATCTTCTTTTGCTTATTTGATCTTACATTGTTCTCATAGGTTGTTTAGATGTGCTTCTGACATTTGGGGCTTACACCACCTCTAGAGGCATGGCCATTTCAAGGCTGGTTATTAGATTTTTGTGGTGTGGCTCGAGTTCTGTATTTGTAACCTATCTTTACCTGTGAGTATTGGATTCTTTACTTTTGCATACTTATGTGGTTAAATTTCTAAATTGTCGGCACATTCTAATGTATGATTGCTTGTGAATGCTTAATAAATTGCAGGAGGCTTCTGAAAGAACGGAATGATGTGAACTCAAATTCGTCATATTTCCGTATATATATTCTCGTGTTGGCTATATATGCATCAGTGAGAGTTGTGCTTGCAACAATGATGAAAATTCCAGCTTGTCATTCACTGTCTGCCATGTCTGATCAATCATTCTTTCAATTTTTTAAGTGGATTTATCAGGTTAGTGATAAAAGGGAGAGACATATGACCAAGTATTGGGGATTACATATTTGAGTTTCTTGAAAGTAATTTTTATGTTTACAGGAGCGATATTATGTTGGACGAGGTCTTTTTGAGAAGATGAGTGATTATTGCAGGTTTGTGGATTCTGGAACTGTAGTTTTTTCTTGTTCTTGTCTATATGACAAAATACTTGTGAAAACAAGTCTTTTTGGTGGTATGTTGGTTTGGTTCATAGTTTAATATGTTCCTTAAGCTTGTTAACATATCCTGGGAAAGAGAGTTAGCATTCCCTTTTATTAGACTTTCCCAGAGGGCAAACAGTCTAATATTTTT